>CM021104.1:320725897-320746998 GCA_007115665.2 Sequoiadendron giganteum
TTAGAGCATAGATCTCTTACCCTTCTTTGTCATCCCATTATACATTTCTTTTGACCTTCAGACTTATGTCCTTCCTGGCATCCAACTCTTCATAATCCTTTTCGGCGACTCTGAACCTTTGCTTACCATTCCTCACATCTTCGTAATAAAAAAGATTCTTGAGGGAAGTCAAACCTTGAGGGAGCTTGTTTCCCTTTAGCTGAATGACCTACACTTTGGATAGTTGAACCTCTGATTCTAGGTGATTATCCATTAGATCATCATAGCTTACCAAATCATTCATTAGTTTCAGATGGACCATGTCATCATCAAATATAACATAAGTACCTAGCCCTGTGGCATGGAAATTGCCAAATGGGTTAGAGTTGATGAACTAGTTAAGGAGAACCTCCTCTTTAGGGGTCTGCTCACTTGTATCTTCTTCATCTTCCAACATTTTGACAAAATATCCTTCTTTCATTGAAAAAGAAGTATGTGTGGCCTCATAATAGAGAACAACATTGTCTGCTATGTGTTTGGGATGCAAATATTTTGAAATAATATTCATCTTTTCCCCATGCTTGGTTCTTAATATTAGATGGGACTAATCTAGTGCCAAATATCTACCTAGCTTTGTGGTGAAATCTCTTGAAAGAAACACCCCGAAAACTGGGGTAATGTCTATTATTAGTACCTCCTACGAAACTATCTATCTTGGGCACGAAAAAAGGGTTAAGGATAGATATTTTATCTGACCAACCATCAAAACCTTCTTTCCATATAAGTACATGATTCCCTTTTCCAAAGTTTCATACTCGAGCATTAAGGAATCATCCACTTGCTTTGGCACGATTGTTGTACTAGCACCCAAGTCAATCATATTATTGTGCAAAAGTTTATCTCCCACAATGAATTTCAGAAAGAAAGGAGTGGGATTTGGATTGCTTATCTCGTTCTCTTTTTCTTTATCCAGGTCATTCGTATAAGCTACGACCTTTGGAATTTTAAGATCCAATGCAAAGACTTTATCTTTATTCAAATCACATGGCGGATCTTCGTTTGCCTTCAGCCTTGGTTATCAATTTTTAGTACTTTTGGAAGCGATGTCTTTTTCTCGAGAATAGATATTACATCCTATAGAGACACATTAGTAGGTTCCTTCTTCATCTGCTCCACCATGTTGAGAATTCTAACTGGCTCAATCTTTGGTCTAAATGGAAAAATTTCTCTTGGCTTCTAAGGAAGACAATCCATTGTGAACAAATTTGATGTGTTATCAAGCAATTTATCAAGTGCCGATGGAATCCATTGTTTTTGATTTGGTTGAATGTTCGACTGAGCAATTAGTTGGGGAAATTATCTCTCACATGAGGATGGTTGGCGAGATTTGAAATGAGGCAGAGCCTATGGCACATATTCCCCAGTGAGTCTTCTCTTGGATATAGTGTTGTAATCCAACTATACCTATAGAGTTCTAGTTGTCAGACCTTCATTCGTGAAAATTGTGTCCTCTTCTTCCATCCAAGAGAAAAGTGTTTGATCGAGTACAATTTCCAACTCTTTCTCTACGGACATCCCTTGCATTTGCGGTCTGACTCAGGCGTTCTCCATCTCAGGAGACTCATATGCTTCTGCATTTGGTTGCATGCCTTTATTCCTCTACTCTATTATTCTTTCTTGTAGGTTTCCTTCGGGGTAATTCCAGGGCATATGACTATCATTGCAGGGAAAACACCATGCATTTTCATCATCCGCTAGGTTGTTTTGTCCTGGTATCAACACCTTGTTATGGTTGTATTTAACCATCTATAATGGCATGGTAACCAAGACTATTTGGTTGGTGAAAGCTGCTTGTTGACCTCCCTGACCCAAAGTTCCTTGATATGTACTCTACTAATTTTGTTGATAGAAGGGTCTTCCTCCTTGGTACGTTTGAGTTGCTTGTTTTGGAGGAGATACTTACTGCCACTTAATGAGAACCATGTCATTAACGAAAGATTACATCAGGCTCTTCATATCGTTAAGGTATTCCACTATAGAGGAAGATCCTGATGTGCTTGGTTGTGCGATAGGATATACATACATAGACTGGGGGGAAGCTGAGATCATAATTTGTGTAACTAGAGTGTTCGGAGAAGACTCTTCTCAGAGTGGAGTGCCTCAGATTTCAAGGAAAACAAGCATCAAAGGTTGTGGTGGAAGATTTCCTACATCTATCAAACTATTCTTTGTGTGGACTACCAAGTCATAGGCATCGAGTAAAGTATCTTCTCCCATAGAAGTTATCAAGAATGCAATATCTGAATTGATGGCCTTTAGATAGAACATGAATTTCATAGCAACTAGAGGTCATGTAGTGGTTGGGATCCTCTGCTATTTTTTATTAAACTAGGTGTTGAAGTCGCTCATAGATTTTTGTGGGGCTCTCTTGATGGTAATCAGTTGATATAATAGAAAATAATGATCTACTTGATTATAAAAACATGTGTAACCACCACGTGGCGCATTGCATGTCTGTCAAAAATACAACCTCCTTACACACAGATCACCTTGAAGACCAAAATAAAGCCTCAAGCAAAAAAATAAACAAAGGAAAAAAAATTCTTCACAAATTGTAACAACCTAAAAAGGCTTTTGCAAGCCTCACATGTAGTGTTAGCACTAGGTCATCCAATACCCTTTCTAAACACCATAAAGATTAACTAGATGCTTCCTTGAATCAAAATAAAACTTCTAGATAATGAAATTTACTTAAACATGATTTAGAATAATCTTTGAATGGTATAAGATCCATCAAACACTTCATCCAAACTCACATTATACAAATGGTAAACCTTATTCACACATTGACACATGAAACACACACTATAGTAGCCAAATCAAGTGAAACCTTGATTTATGAAAGATAAAAATATTATAAAGAACTTCCCAAATCCACACAACCTAAAGAAAAACTATGGAGAAATGTAGAGAAGGTACATTTCTCCTAGGCCCAAGAAAACACTACTTAAAATATAGTTCATACACTACTAAAAATATGTTGTAGTGTAAAATAATCTAGAAACCCAAATTCTAAATATAGAAACCTCTAACAAGCTTGAACAACATATTATATCCATATAGGCATAGCATCAACATAGAAAAATGTGGAGCACATCTTGAAGCACATTTTGAACACTTGCACAACACAATTTTCTTTGTTTATCAAATTTTCTTAAAAGAACTTGGAAAAAAGTATCTAAGACATCATCTCAGCTCATTACACACATTCTAACTCATCTAGAACATAAAAATAGCTCCATGTACTCACAACACTTACTCAATATCAGAAATACACATGCACAACCTATAACAACTTATTTTCCATTGTTTTCTCAATATCCTGCACATCTTCATCATGTAATAAAATTCCTTAACATATAGTTGCTATAAATGATAAAACAAGTCATTAGACATTCTTTGACATCAAAGAAAACAACTTCATACTTTCAACACATTAATACTTTTGTAGACATGGAAAGTTGACCGACGCACTTGATCTTGATTACTAACATCGTTTCATCTTGAATCACCTTCTCAACTTGTCATCACTTTTAATCCCTTAATTAAATAAATCATTATTTATTTGATTAATTCATTCTTCCATGTTGATTAAATTAATCAATTTAATTTAATTAACCTTAAGTCTCTAATCATTTAAATAATTCACTTTATTTAATTAACTCTCTAAAGTCATCTCCTTAAATTAAATAAATTAATATTTATTTGATTTAATCTAACATCATCCTCTTTAATTAAATAAATTAGTCTTTATTTAATTAAATCTAAAATCATTACTCCTCTCAACTTTGATTTAAATTAATCCTAAAAAATAAGTCAAAATTGTCAAATCACCTAATTTCCACTCAGTTTGATCAAATCATGATTAATCCTAATCTTAATCAGTCCAATCCTCTAGATTTTGCAGCTTGGACAATAAATCAATTTATTTGATTTATTAAATCATCAATTTCCATTCAAAAGGGCATCTTTTATGGAATATTCTTCCAATTCAAAAATTCCTCCAAAAGGGATGGGTACTTCCAACAAGGCATTTAAGGCCTCTTACATGTCCTTGGCCTTGATCCAAGTGACATTAACTCCATTTCCCTTCCCTCCAAACATGTCACTTTCAAATTTCAAATTTGAATCTCGTAGCATTTATCATGCACATTGACCAAAATGTGCTCATTCCTCCTCCAATCACATTGGTTAGTCTTTTGTCCCACATTCACCCAAATCCTTCAATCTTCCATTCTTCAAATCTATAAATAGAGGCCTCCTCTATTTCAATATGATCCACAATTTGAATGCAAAGTTACTCTCCTCATGTTGAGAGATAATTTTATCCATTTCATATCAAGTGTTCATCATTTTATGGTTTCATAGCTAGGTTATGCCTAAATCTCATCAAGGAGATTCAACCATAACTAGATAATCAAAAATCTTACTAAGGAGTTGGGAAAGGGCCAATTTCTACACACAATTGGCACCAATTCCCCCATGGGATCAAGAGTTTGCATCTTAAAATAGAATTTCATTGCTTTCTTTGTTCAGCTTTTCATTTTCTTTCCTATTTGAGCATTGAAAATGGATTTAATGGGGAATCCTTGTTCTTACTTGCATATTGATCTCATATTGTGCTTGTTTGCCATGTTTGTACAAGTATAGGATTGGGGTTCACAAATTTCAACACTTTATACACCCTTTCAATTCACTTCCACCTTAGGATAACACAACATGCTACACCAAATAGAAATCACTACCACCAAATATTTTATTGTAACTTAAAAAGGAAAAAAATTGGATTCTTACTCTCTTATTTGATCTTTCCAAAAAATATCATCACTTCGCCCCTGACTACAACAACCAACAATACCACTACTTTCCCCCTTGAGAGATAGCCACCAAGATTGGCTTAGATTACTTGAAAGGAAGGGAAATAACCCCGAACCTCTCTTAGAGATACTCAAATGTATCCTTAGGAAGAGCGTTTTTGAAAATATATGCAGCTTGATCCTTTGTAGGCACATACTCCAACTTCACCTCATTCTTTACAACTTTCTCTCCCAAGAAGTGATACTAGATTGAGACATGTTTTATCCTTGAATGCAATGCTAAATTCTCTAAAATATTGATAGCACTTGTATTTTCTCATAAGATATTTAAATTGGTTCATCAAATGTCACACTAATATCCTTCAATGTTTTCTTCATCCACAATACCTATGTGCAATATGAATCTACAACAGGACGGGTGCATGGAAATGGGTAGCAATTTTGTGGACACCCTAAAAAACAAAAGTTGAAAACCATAACATGAGCGCATTATAACGCGCTCGCATTATGTCTTCCGTTAAACCTAGGAAAGGTCGCGATATCTACAACTACAAAGACATAATGTGAGTGCATTATAACGCGCTCATGTTATCAACTCTTAAAATTGAAAAAACAAATGCAAATCTCTCATTTGCATTTCGATTGGTTTTTTTATTGTACCCGCGGCCAAAAAACCAAAAATATCGCACTCACATTCTAGGAGGAGAATTTCTTCACCAAGAATCCATATTTCTTCACAATGATGGCACCACGATGATGAGGAGCTGTAAGGGGTAATGATTCTATGGTTTTTGTTTTGAATTTGTTAGTTTTAGGTTGAATTTGATATCTATTTGTTTGAATTTTTAGGAGATGCAAATCAACCTGCAAACCCTCAAAATCCTCAACAGGAAGACCAACCAAATCCTCAAGATCAAAATCAACCACAGCATCAACCTCCTCCACCAACCACTCAACCCCCTCCTAGCACTCAACAAAATTTAATGAGTGAAATTGAGAACAACAAAAAAAAAATTGAGGATTTGATCAATAGGTTGAGTGATCCAAATGGTTCAACCACAGAAAGAATGACCCTAGCAAATTCATTGAAAGATATGTTAACAAACGTAGATTCAATTAGCAAACAAATAACTTGATGGGAAAATAGGAGACATGCGGCTAGGGACTATTATGCAAATAAACTATCATACAAGGATGTGAAAGATTTAAAAATTACAAAAGGTGATTTGTGGTCATTATTCACTTACCCATGCACAAATCAAAATATTACCCTAAATGCGAAGAGGTTTCCTATCCATTGGTGCCACCACCAACAGATGAAGGAGCATTTTTATGATAGGTGGTACATGGTCTTCGATTACCCACCATGCAACAATTGCGAGGTCTGGCAATATTTCCTTAGGAAACTATACAGTGAGTTCATATTGAACAAAATCCCAAATTATTTTGATATGAGGGGTTTCCAAGGGAGAGGTGGGGGGTCAGCTCAGGATAGACCTGGTGCACAGCCGGATCCTATGCGGAAAGGTAGACGAGCTCTCACTAGTCCACCTCATGACCATGTTGTTATGCCTTCTGTCATGAAGGAAAGTGTTGATGTAGAGACATTGTAGGCAATCAACACTTTGACCTAGAGTGTCATCCATCATACTATCCCTATTCTACAACGTCATCCAGGGGAGTCTTCTAGTGGTGGCCTTCGAACATATGTGTGTCAATCTTGTGGGGCTACTTGTTCACATGACCCCATCGACCCTCAGGAGACTCGTATACAGGATCCGTCTATAGCTTTGGAGATGGAGAGAGTAGCTGACATTTTGCATGAGGTATATAGCATTGATAGTCAGGTAAAATTTAGTGCATGTGTTCATTGAATTTAATTTATTAAATTTTGATTTTGAAATGCAAGATTAACTAAAAATGTTTTATGATTTTAATAAAATTGCAGGGTCACAGTGTTGAGATTGGATACATTGGCCCCCCACCAACCTATTTTTGTAGTACACCTATCGCTAGGGTAGGTAACTAGTAAACAATTATAAGTTTATTGCATATTAATTGTATTGTTTTATGAATGGTAATTTAATATGCAATTTTGGATGTTGAACAGACTAATATTGGAGGTTTTGATGGAACACTTCCAAGTGGTGGTGGATTTACTCAAACCTTCACGTAGGTAATAGAATAAAGAATTTAACTAATGAATCAAGTACTTAATAGATTTGTGTATTTTATACATGCACATCGTTGATTACGTTGAATAATTTGTTGTTTTATTTTCAATTGTTGCGAGACGATACACCTCTGAATGTGATGAGGGCAATGGATATTGGTTTGAAATCTACTATACCATCCTCGATGGCTCTGATAGAAGAGGTATGAGGCAAATTAGTAAATTTTAATTTACATTTGTTGTTATAGATGTTAGTGAAAAATCAAACCATTATTGATTCACGTAGTTTTTGTCTATTTGTATGGTTTATATAGGGCTTGAGCACGCTTGAGCATGGGCGTGAAGATATTTCCCTCATGGAGAGATCGTGAGATGGTTGTAAGTGATTATTTTGTCAAATATATCATTTTTTATAATGTAATTTCTATATATTCATGTCTTTACTTCTTATTGTAACAGTTAAAACTTAACCATGAACTAAACCCTAGGAGGAGTAGCAGGAGCACTCCACGAGCATAGAAAAAATTAATGATAGACCTATTGCCATCCAAGCGAAAAGGAAAGGGAAAAATTTTATTTCCTGTGCATGGAAAGCAATGACTTTTGATTCTAGAGTCCTTTGTTGTATGCCTGCATAGCAGTTTTGTACATATTTTTTATTGGACATATTTGACATTGTATGCCTAGATGGCAGTCTCGTAAGCCTATATGGCTATTTTGTACATATATTTCATACTTATATCGACATATATTTATGTATTCCTACATGGCTATTTGGTTAATACAAATATCTTTTATCGATGCCTGTCCATATTTGCATTCTAAATTGATGGTTCAATAGATATGAGTTACATGTATTCAAGTGTATACTTTACAACTTACGTGTATACTTTGTGACTTACGTGCATTCAAGTTTATACTTTTTGGCTTTCATGTTTTCATGCACATACCTTGTATTTGTGCATATACTTTGTTTTAATTTGTGTATACTATGTATTCATGTGTATATTTTTTGAGGATTACGTGTTTTTGAGTACTTGTACTTCCCTTATTGACATGTACATGTTTGACTTACTCACATGTATAATTATTAATTGGTTAGCCCTAGCATTGATCTATTTCAACCTCAATGCATGATCCTTAAGATGGAGTAAGTACACCCTCAAGGTCAAAAGGAGTTTCACATGCATTGTTTGTAGGTTCATTTTGGTAGTGAAACCAAAAACCTCTTGCATCAATGAAATGATTTTTTTTTCCTTTATAGTAGGTCTAAAGCCATTATCATTCTCCATCAGTTCTTCATGTATCCACTCCCCATTAATGGTTGTCTCATGACTTTCATGAAACCAAGCACTTATCTCATTTGTGATGGAAGAAATGTATGAAGATTTATCTTCCTCCTTATGAACCATTCATTATCATGAGAGATGTGTTCTTGTGAACCACTACTGATGAATCATGGGTGAATGAGTTTGAATTGTAAAAGTACATGATTGAATCCTGGTAGCAATATCGCAATATTTATATATCTAAATGTGTTATTTCCTTTAGCTAAAATTTGTGCTTATACTTATGTGATTGATGTATGTTTGTGTATGGGATCATACTAATTTCTATTTGATGATGCTATTGTGTCTTTAAGGTTTATTTATTAAAGGGTGCATGAAACAAGTTTTAAATCCTTAAAAATCTTTGAATTTCTTAGGTTTTTCTATTTATCAAGTTTGGGCTCTGAGCCTGAGTCCAAGTCAAAAAATGGCTTGTCAAGTCCAAGGTGAGTCCTAGTCTTGTAAGAGTGGTGTGAAAACATTGAGGAATAATTTATATGCCGATGAAGAGAGAACCCATCCTTGTTTCCAAACAAACCATGGTATAGATATGGTTGGTCGAGATAAAACATCACTCTCCTAGATAGTTCAAACCATAATCTTTCATGGCTACAAACACATCTTCATTGTGTGTGTTATTGATCCTACTGAAGAAATGGTGGAACATGTTGTAGATCAAATATTGTAACCCTAAGTCCACAAGAAGGTTACCTATCCTGATTTCTGCAAATGTCTTTAAGATGTTCATCCTTCTTGAGTAATGTGAAATATTGATGTTATCTAGATCTTTAAAACTATATACAATCATGTGCAATAATGTAGAAGCTAGAGCTATATCTAATACTACAAATGACTACTCAATGGAATCCTAATAGCAATATCACAATTTGACACATTGTAGAAAATACCTCCTACTTATCAATTGATGAGCTAAAGGGGCTCTATAATGAATGTTTCACAAGGCACAACACTTACTGAAGGTTTTGTAAATGGGGTTGCAAGCTAACTGGGCTTAACCTTAGGGAAAAAACTTCGTGGTTAAGCCCTTGAGCTGGAGTATACTGGAATGGGTGACCTCCCGGGAAGGTCTAGTGCCTCACCTTTGTGAGCATCACTTAGATGCAATGAGTGCTAATTGGGCCATTCAATATCATTTCAAATTTGTTGCTTTAAGCAACTTACAAATTTGCAACTTAAGACTCGTCCAACCTAAGGGATCGATCCAGTGGAACATAGCTCGAAGCGATTCCACGTGTTTTAGGGAAAAAGAGAACCACTCCTAGCATAAACATACCTATTTAGATGTGTTGTAATAGTTCACTTGGTCACATAAGTTGCAGAATGAAAGTTGCACCAATCTACAACTTTGCACTGCTTGCATTTGATGCTTTTTCCATCAAGTGAAAATTCGCCACCACTAGAAAACCACTTCGAGATATCCAAAACCGAGAGATACTTTTGTAGATAGGCCCAACGCAATCCTATAAGATCAGATGAGAAATTTCTAAGCATCACAGTATCCGAGTAATAACATGCTGAAGTTTGCAGCTATTTTGCACATTGGACCCTTAAGGGATCAATCCGGTGGAACATAGCTTAGAGTGATTCCATGTGTTTCAGTACAAAAAAAGACCATGCCTAACGTAAACATACCTATTCGAATGTGTTGGAATAGTCCACTTGGTCACACGAGTTGCAGAGCAAAAGTTGCACCACTTTGCAACTTTGCATAGCTTGAATTTGACACCTTTTCCATCAAGTGAAAATCCACCACCACCAGAAAACCACTCCAAGATATTCAAAATCAAGAGATATTTTTCTAGAGGGGTCCAACACCTTTCTGCAGGATCAGACGAGAAGTTTCTAAGTGTCACAGTATCCGAGTAATAGCATGCTGAATTTTGCAACTATTTTGCACTTTGGACCCTTAAGGGATCGATCTGGTGGAACATAGCTCAGAGTGATTCCACGTGTTTCAGTGTGAAAAAGGACCATTCCTAGCATAAAAATACCTATTTGGATGTGTTGGAATAGTCTGCTTGGTCACACGAGTTGTAGAGTGAAAGTTGCACCACTTTGCAACTTTGTACAGCTTGAATTTGACACCTTTTCCATTAAGTGAAAATCTATCGCCACGAGAAAACCACTCTAAGATAGCCAAAACTGAGAGATTTTTTTCTAGAGGGATCCAACGCCTTTCTATAGGACCAGATGAGAAGTTTCTAAGTGTCACGGTATCCAACCAATAGCATGCTGAAATTTGCAGCTATTTTGCACTTTGGACCCTTAAGGGATCGATCTGGTGGAACATAGCTCAGAGTGATTCTACGTGTTTCAATGTGAAAGAGGACCATGCCTAGTGTAAACATACCTATTTAGATGTGTTGGAATAGTCCACTTGGTCACACGAATTATAGAGCGAAAGTTGCACCACTTTGCAACTTTGCACAACTTGAATTCGACACCTTTCCCATCAAGTGAAAATCTGTCACCACAAGAAAACCACTGTAAGATAGCCAAAACCAAGAGAGGTGTTCCTAGAGGGGCCCAGTTTCTTTCTGTAGGATCAGACGAGAAGTTTCTAAGTGTCACGATATCCGAGTAATATCATGTTGAAGTTTGTAGTCATTTTGCACTTTGGACCCTTAAGGGATCATTCCAGTTGAATGTAGATCAGAGTGATTCCACGTGTTTCAGTGCAAAAAATACCATGCCTAGCATAAACATACCTATTTGGACATGTTGGTGTAGTTAGTTTGGTCACTCAAGTTGCAAAGCGAATGTTGCACCACTTTGCAACTTTGCACTACTTGAATTTGACACTTTTTCCATCAAGTGAAAATCCGCTGCCATGAGAAAACCACTCCAAGATAGCCAAAACTAAGAGACATTTTTCTATAGGGGCCCAACAAATTTCTGTAGGATCAGACGAGAAGTTTTTAAGTGTCACGGTATCTGAGTACTAGCATGCTAAAGTTTGCAACCATTTTGCACTTTGCACCCTTAAGGGATCGATCCGGTTGAACATAGCTCAGAGCGATTCTACGTGTTTCAGTGCAAAAAAATACCATGCCTAGTGTAAACATAACTATTCATACACATTGGAGCAGTTAGTTTGGTCACACGAGTTGCAAAGCAAAATATGCACCACTTTGCAACTTTGCACTGCTTGAATTTGACATTTTTTCCATCAAGTGAAAATCCACTCCCATGAGAAAACCACTCTAAGATAGGAAAAACCGAGAGACGTTTTTCTAGAGGGGCCCAATGCCTTTCTGTAGGATCAAACGGGAAGTTTTCAAGTGTTAGGGTATCTGAGTACTAGCATGTTGAAGTTTGCAGCCATTTTGCACTTCGTTCTCTCAAATCTTTTACAATGTCACTCATACATTCAAGATTCTCTTTAAATGTCTACATCATAGTGCTCATTATGAGGTTAACTTCAAATGAGTAACTTGAGATTCCCTCACTAGGCTTCACATGCTCTCTTATAATGGCTTGAAATCAAAATTAAGATTTGTCAAAATCATCAAAATAAGTATGTTGTATTGTTTTTTTGGCTGAGATTCTCTTTGATGGATCTTAAATCAACATTTTCTGCAATGAAAGATCAATCAACCCTTAGTAGTTTATTTACAAATATGCAAAGTAAAAGAGAAAAAGAAAGAGCATCGAAAATGGAAATGAAATAAAAATAGATGGAAGGCACTTACAGATGTTGCATGTAGGCATCAAAATAAGGATGTTGCATTGCTTTTCTGGTTGACATTCTCTTGGATGGCTCATATATCTACATTTTTTGCAAGGGGACACCAATCACTATAAAAGAAGATGATAGAATTGGCATCAAACAAATTAATTTGCATACAAGTATAAATTTATAAGAACCAATGTGCATATACTTACAAATTAATCCAACGAACCATCTGGGTCTGCTCTACTTTTTATTGTGTCAAGTATTGCCTCATGGTCAGGCTCACGGACCTTCCATAATGTCTTGTTCAAAGGTCTACCCCCATATTTGGTCAAATGAACATTGGATGCCATGACAAGGTTCGAGTAATGAAGAATCTTATGATGCATGTGAAAGTCCTGAAATAGCCAATGTTTAACACTTGAATGTGGGTACCTTTTAAGCCATGTTCCAGTAACCACAACTGAGCCTGTAGGGTATTCGATGTTTTCTCCATCTATAACTGGGGCCTCCAATTTCTTTTTGGTCTCAACACAATGACACAAGTAATAGTTTGTTCCCTCTCCATTGTCTTCATCTGTAATAACTACATAAACATGCCCTGCATTGATATGTACAAAAAATCTCTTGAAATTTTTCAACATTACGAATACAGTACAAAGTAAGATCTAACAATATGGAATTTCAACAACTAAGAAAGTAGATATATCACCTTGTTGAACTAGATCTGATATGTGGTCAAAGTCGACCGATGATTCTATCTGTGTCAGTTCCAATGTCGTTGGAAGGTGATACGTGTGAAGTGGGCGAAGATAACTTGTGAACCATTTGTCAACCCACTCCCCTGACTCACAATCATTCCAGTCTTGCATTGTACATGAAGAACAAAAGCATGCCATCTTTCGTGTATCGATACTCCATGAACTTGTATTTGAGCTAAGGAAAGAGTGTACCTCACTCGATCCTATTAGTGTACAACAGTCTTCATATGGTGCAATGTTAGTATCATCCATCAACCAAAAAAATCTATGAACTGAAGACGTACCTTCATTACCTGGACCCATCAAAGCATTACACCACTCGATGATTGATTTTGCACCTATCAACTTTGCACCGTCTTTATACTTTAACTCTTCTCTTGCTAATGCTCTTTTCACGCATGCTCCTGCACCATCATGTTCCCCCTTTCCATGTCTAGCCTCACAAAAGTTCCACATATGTTGAACACCTGTAATGACATGCATCTTGCACAACCAGTAGAACATGTGTGAGTTCTTGAACTGTGCTGCACAGTTATCAGACCATATTATATGTTGATCATATTTTATGCCCCTCTGAGCCAAACCACTGTAGAACATCTAGGAGCAACCTTGCACGAACTCTAGAGAATGTGTGCAATCATCACTAATGTAAAAGTGGTACTCCCTCAATACCTTCCTTTGCTCATTTGTACTATCAGATGCATGAATGAATGTTATGTGCACAAATATTGAAACTTGTGTGGATTTGTAATACTATGACTTCACCTCATCTTGTGGCTATAGAGTGTAGTTCTCTGCAAAGTCAACCACAGATACTATGCTTCCAACTAGAAAGGTGTCCTTGCATAGCTTGAACTATGTGTCCAACCATCAGGCTCTATGGGTATGCATTGCATACTCAGACAGTATACTGTCACAAAATGTGGTCATAAATTTGTACACTAGAATCTTCTCAATAACCAAATCACACCTTTTTTCTTGAGACCCATCTTTTTTAGCATATGCCACTGTTTTATACTTCCTGAACTCTACTAGTTTTTGTCCCACCTCATCTGTGCTTTCCATATGTTGACATACTGGCATACGCTAGAAGCCACCACAACGCTCGCATGAACCATCGAAGCATGTTGTCCTATAGAATATTTGGCCATCCTCTATTTCACATAATTTTTTTGATAAGAACTCTCTTGAAGATTTTGGTGGGGCTTCTATGCCACAATCCTGCAAAACATCGTTATTATGCAAATCTAAACATATACAAAGATAAACATCGTAATGGTTAGAAAATTCAATCTATAGTCTACAACAACAAGTAGTGTGTGTGTGATTTATATTGACATAAAAAGGTTTCAGTAGTTCAAAAAATCTTTGAGAAATACTAATTTGAGGATAATCATTTTCAAATTTCTGAAAAAATTGGGTTTGAGTCATATCCAAAAAATGCTTTGGCTGTGGCTCACGATTCCGACTACCTATTCTCCTTCTTACCACATCCCTTTGATTCAGAGATGGACTTGTGTTATTCTTCCAATACTCTTCAATTAGTGTTCTCAAGGCTTCGACAACTTCTTTATCTTTTTGTGACAGTCTCCCCGAGAATGCCCATAATTCATTTGTATCATTGCCCTCAATTATTTGCCACCTTTGAATAGCTCTTGATAAAGTTTTTCTACTAATTCCCGTTTTTTCACTAGTCCTTTTAATTAGGCGAGCTCTCTTTGTTTGACAACTTACCAAAGTCGATGTAATGAAACATTGGGTGACATTACTATCCTTTGAGCATGAGGTCTTACCCACACTCTCATAAGCATCCATTAGATTCTTCACAATAGTGTTTTCACTTGATGCATTCGATGTTCTCAACCCAAGAGTCTTCATGATGTACCTATACTTTACACCCCGCATCATTTCAACAAATAGTTGACATCTTGCAGTCTCATTTATCCTTTCAAAGAATCATTCCCAAATCTTATCAGCATATCTTCTACAAGTGCGTGTTGAAACCTTACCTTCCATGTGCTACAAAATCTCATCATCAATATTATTCAAATACTTTGGCTTTCTATGCAAAATTCTTCGTGGTGTTCTCCTAGGTACATACATCTTAACATTAGGAATTTCATCAATATTTAATTGAGGTGGGCTAGATTGCATACCTTCGATCAAGAGTGGAGAAGAAGAAATACCTTGAGGTTCACATGGGAATGATGGGATACCTTCTTCATCAATTTTGAGTGATGGTGTACTCTCAACTTGAGATGTATTGGATGGTGTCCAACAATATTCACTTGCAGTAAATGGCGTCCCTCCATATTCACTTGCAGTAGATGGTGTATGTCCATATTCACTTGTGCTAGATGGTGTCCCTCCATATTCTCTTGTACTTAATGGTGTCCCTTCATATTCACTTTTCATAGAGGGTGTGTCTCCAGCTATGGTATCTGAATCTGTCTTATGACGATGCTTTTGCATTCGTGCTTGTTGTGCTGCCAATTCCCGTTCTCTTTTTGATGGTTGAGGTTCCTCTACAATCGGTTTGTTTTCATCAATCATTTCCAATTTATTATTTTCATGATATGCCACCACCCAAACTCTCTCATTTTCTTTCAAGGTTTCATTCTCTTCGTCTATTAGTTTCCACTTTGTCTTTTTCAAAAGTTTTGGAGTTAAGGGCCCAAAATTGGTTTTGCACAGTAACTAGACTTTCCATCTTGGTGGAGTGTTGGGATTGGTCCATTACACCTTTTTAATTTTCTTAGATGGCTCTTGAAGGAAAGATAACATCTTCAATGGTTTTGGGTCCTCTAACTTTGCATCAAAAATGAGTATCATAGTTTGAAGTGTGTGCATGGTTTGGGAGATGCTTGGCTACTAGTAATGTGGACAGTGAACAAAGGAACTAAGTTTGTGTGTAAGGGCAGACTTTTGAAAGGTTTCATTTTTGTTGTACTAACTCAAACAAATATTTATTAAGCAAATAATGGTTTGGTTATGCCTTAAGAATTATAGTTTGTGTTTGTAAACAATGGTGCCATTATGGAAGATTTAAGACAACTTGTGAATGACATAATCATTGGTTGATGTTTTGAGGAACCTAGTTGATTGTAATTAGTTATTTTCAATATTTTGAAGGTGTTTTAAAGGTCCTTAAGGAATTGGGAACTCTTAATGATAATTTGAGTATACGAATCAAATGTTTTGTGAAGGGAAATATACTTGAATAAGTGTGTCAAGAAAGGTGTTGATTTCTTCCTTTGTACTACATCAATTTGTGCAGAGGTATTGGAAGGTGTTTGGACCGTTCAGAGGAATGGGAGAGGCTTGGAGTTGTCTTAAAGGATGAATTTTGGTGAATGGTTCTAAATTTCTATAATTGGCAAGTGTAAAATGGTAATTGGCAAGTGTATATAATTGTGTATATAATTTGGTAATTTAAAATGTGCATTGACAACCTAAGGTTATAACGACAAACAAAAATGAAAGCAAGCCATAATAGAATGAAAGAAAATTTGTAAAGACTTCACATACCTTAAAAACCAGGCTTTCAAATGGATGAGTTCAACCCAATTATGTAGCCTTAGCTTCTTCTTTCTTCAAACTCCACAACAATTTGACTTGTTCAAAAGCTTGTTCCCTTCCACACTTCAATTGAATATCAGTTTTCAATGGAATTCAAACTTCAATTGATATTATATGTCTTTCAACGTGGAAACTCTGCTATTTCATGCAGAGGTGGTAAAAAGATCATGGAAAAGGTGATGGAATGTGAAAAAGATGCTTGCACACTTCACAACATCATCAAAAAGCTATTTTTTGTCTGAGCACGCACAAAACTAGGGGAATATGCAGAGTGTGGGCCTTCAAATCACAGGTATATAGAGTTTTGTTATCGTTTTAGTGGAGTAAAAAATGCACTCACGTTATAATGTGAGCACGTTATGTGAAATTTGGTTTTCTTAGTATACAGAGAGGGAGAGAGGGGGAGAGTGGGAGAGAGGGAAATAGAGAGGGAAATAGAGAGGGAGATAGAGAGGGAGATAGAGAGGGAGGGAGAGAGGGGGAGAGTGGGAGAGAGTGGGAGAAGGGGAGTAGCGTGGGAGATCGAGAGAGTGGGAGATAGAGAGGGAGGGAGAGATGGTGAGAGTGGGAGAAAGATATAGTGGGAGAGAGTGGGCTAGAGTGGGAGAAAGAGAGAGTGGGAGGGAGAGGGGGAGAGTGGGAGATAGAGAGGGAGGGAGAGAGGGAGAGTGGCAGAAAGAGAGAGTGGGAGAAGGGGAAAAGCAGAGAGTAGGAGACCGAGAGAGTGGGAGAGAGTGGGAGATAGAGAGGGAGGGAGAGTGGGTGAGAGTGGGAGAAAGAGAGAGTTGGAGGGAGAGAGGGGGAGAGTGGGAGATAGAGAGGGAGGGAGAGAGGGTGAAAGTGGGAGAAAGATAGAGTGGGAGAGAGTGGGGGAGAGTGGGGGAGAGTGGGAGAAAGATAGAGGGTCAACCCCTATACCCTCTTAATCCCTCAACCCTCAACCCTTAAACCGTAATCCTTCAACCCTCTACCCTCTTAATCTGTCAACCCTCAACCCTCAACCCTCAACCCTTACACCCTAATCCCTCAACCCCTAGACTCTCTTAAACCCTCAACCCTTAGACCCTAATCCCTCAATGCTCAACCCTTAAACCCAAATCCCTCAACCCCTATACCCTCTTAATCCCTCAACCCTCAACCCTTAAACCCTAATCCCTAACCTCATATACCCTCTTAATATGTCAACCCTCAACCCTCAACCCTTAAACCCTAATACATAAATGCCTATAGCCTCTTAATCCGTCAACCCTCAACCAATAAACCCTAATCCCTTAACCCCTATACCCTCTTAATCCCTCAACCCTCAATCCTCAACCCTTAAACCCTAATCCCTCAACCCCTATACCCTCTTAATCCCTCAACCCTTAAACCCTAATCCCTCAACCCCTATACCCTCTTAATCCCTCAACCCAATCTGAACCCTTAAACCCTAATCCCTCAACCCCTATACCCTTTTAATACCTCAACCCTTAAACCCTAATCCCTCAACCCCTATACCCTCTTAATCCCTCAACCCTTAAACCCTAATCCCTCAACCCCCATACCCTCTTAATCCCTCAACCCTTAAACCCTAATCCCTCAACCCCTATACCCTCTTAATCCTTGAACCCTCAACCCTCAATCCTTAAACCCTAATCCCTCCCTCCCTTCCACGGTTTCGCTCTCAACTGATCTTTTTCTCTATCTCACCATTCTCTCTCTCAGTCACACACACACCTCTATCTCCCTACCTCTCCCTCCCCTCTGTACTCTTTATCTCTCCTCTTGCTTTCCCTCTCTATACATACCTCTCCCTCCATCACTCTCTCTCTCTCCATCCCTCTCTATCTCACTTATGCCTCCTTCCCTACCTCTTTCCCTCTCTACTCTCTATCTATCCTCTCCCTTCCTCTACCTACCTCTCTCTCTCTCTCTCCATCCCTCTCTTTCTCTCTCACTCTCTCCTCTCTATCTCACCATTATCTCTATCTCTACCTATCACCCCCTCTTCTCTAAATCACCATTCCCTCTCTCCCAGTTTCCCTCCTCTCTAAATCACCATTCTCCCCCTCTCTCTCTCCCTCTCTCTTCCTTTCACCCACCTTTTCTCTCTACTTCTCGCTATCTAACCTATCTCTCTATACATATTTCTCTCTCCCCCCTCCTTCCCTCTCTCCCTTTCCTTTACTCTTGTTCAAAAAGGCTAAAAAATGACTTATATCCTATACCACTGCACTAAAACCTTTAAATTTTTCTCCCTACCTCCTTACCACGAATAGCCTTCAAACAGTTCATGGTTGTGCGGTACAGGGTCAGCCTGGTGGTCATCAAACAACCATCTCTATACTACAGGCATTAAAATCTATACCCGCGGTAACGTGGTAAACTTTGTATGTGGCCTTTATTGTGTTTACTGCTATACCGTGGTCATTATCTTTCTACCCGGTGGTATGGCGGTCTTAACCATCAAGGTCTTCTCCCGACTATTACCGCGGTATCCATCTTGCTACCTCCCTTGACCTTCCATTGACAATTTTTTGTAGTCACCACGGTCACCATTCTCACCTTGTGTGGTACCGCGGTGACTATCTGCACTGTTGCCACGCCAATGACTTACTGACCACCGCGATACCGTGGTCTATGTTTAGACCATGCGCGGTGGCGCGGTAAACATTTTGTGCCTAATAGTTTAGCTGTCGATTACTTTTGCTGACCATTACTACCACCTTCTAACTGCTACCGCTCTACCGTGGCCCTCGAGATTACCATTTGCGATGTAGTGGTAAGGGTTTCCTTGACTCCTCTTTACCGCTATACCGCGGGCTAGTTTGTGGGAAGCCGTGGTTGGGCAGTGAATAAGATATGAAGTGATCACTAAGGGAGCGATAGAGGTATAAAATGTATGAGCATTTTTGGAAAGGGCAGAAATAAATTTTAAAGGAAAAGATAGGAAAATAATGAGAAATTAAATGGGGGTAAGGCGGTAAATGAAATATTATGAAAAGATAGGAAAGTAATGGATATAAATGAATAAACTTCTTTAGGGTATTGATGGAAAATTTAGGTTCAAAAGGGAAAATCATTCAGGTTTCTTTAATGAATTTTTTTTTGGGTTCTAACAAGGTAGAGGGTTTAAGGGTTTAGGGTTAAGGGTAGAGATGAGAGACAGAGAGAGAGAAGTAGAGAGGGAAATAAGGTAGAGATATTGAGAGAGGAGGAAAGGAGGGAGAGAAAAATAGGTATAGAGGGAAAAATAGGTAGAGAGAAGTAGATATGAAAGAAGAGATAGAGGGAGAGGTAGGGATGGAGAGAGAGGTAAGAAAAAAAGAAGAGAGGTCTGGGTAGATAGAGGTGGGAGGAGATAAATATAAGTAGAGGGTAGAGTTAAGGGTAGAGGGTAGAGTGCTTAAGGGTTTAAGGGCTAAGGGTTTAGGATTTAGAGTTAAGGGTAAAGGAGAGAGAGATATAGGGAGTTAGTGAGAGAGAGAGAGGAGGGAGTGGAAAGTGATAGAGGGTAGAGGGTAGAGGGTATAGGGTAGAGGGATAGAAGGAGTGAATGAGTGAGAGAGAGACCTAAAAGAGGGAGAGGAAGTAGGAGGGAGAGACTTGAGAGAGAGAGAGAGGGAGGGAGGGAATTGGAGATAGATAGAGGGTAAAGGGTAGAGGGTTTAGGGTTAAGGGTATAGTGGAGAGAGAGAGAGGGAGTGAGTGAGTGAGTGAGAGACCTAAGAGAGAGAGGGGGTAGGAGGGAGAGTCTTGAGAGAGAGGGGGATGAGGGAGAGTCTATATATCTCCCCTCCCTCTCTCTCTCTCAAGTCTCTCCCTCCTACCCCCTCTCCCTCTATCAGTTCTCTCTCTCTCTTAGTCACTCCCTCTATCTCTATCCCCTCTACCCTTAACCCTTAACCCTTAAACATTGAACCCTCTACCCTCTACCCTTAACTATCCCACCCTCTTTCTCTCTCCCAAGTCTCTCTCTCCTACTGCCTCTCCCTCTCTTAGGTATCTCTCACTCACTCACTCACTCCCTCTATCTTTCTCCCCTCTACCCTTAACCCTTAATCATTTATCCTTAACCCTTAAAACCTAAACCATTAAACCCTTTTACCCTATACCCTCTACCATTAACCATGCCTCCCTCTATCTCTCTCCCATTCCCTCCCTCTCACCCTAATCCCTCTACCCTTATACCCTCTTAATCCCTCAACCCTCAACCCTTAACCCTTAAACCCTAATCCATAGAGATGGAGAGAGAGTGAGACAAATGGAGGGAGAGGGGGTGGGAGGGAGAAACCTAAGAGAGAGGGAGAGGGAGAGATGGTGGGAGGGAGACACCTGAGAGAGAAGGAGAGGGAGACAAAGTGGGAGAGAGGGGGTGGGAGGGAGAGTCTTGAGAGAGAGAGGGAGGGAGTGGGAAAGATATAGAGGGTAGAGGGTAGAGGGTTTAAGGGTTTAGGGGTAGAAGGGAGAGAGATAAAAGGAGTGAGTGAGAGAGAGATATACCTAGCAAAGGGAGAGGGGGTAGGAGGGAGAGACTTGATAGAGAGAGAGGGAGGGAGGGAGTGGGAGACAAAGGGAGTGGGAGACAAATAGAGGGTAGAGGGTTAAGGGTATATTATAGAGGGTTTAAGGGTTTCAAGTTTAAGGGATAAGGTTTTAGGGTTTAGGGTTTAGGGTTAAGGGTAGAGGGATTGAATGAGTGAGTGAGATACATAAGAGAGAGAGAGAGGG
>CM021104.1:320748650-320811846 GCA_007115665.2 Sequoiadendron giganteum
CTCAACCCTCAACCCTTAAACCCTAATCTCTCAACCCCTATACCCTCTTAATCCTTGAACCCTCAACCCTCAACCATTAAAGCCTAATCCTACAACCCCTATACCCTCTTAATCCCTCAACCCTTAAACTTTAATCCCTCAACCCTCAACCCTTAAACCCTAATCCCTGAAATCCTATAACTTCTACCCGATAACCTATTAATCCCTCATCCCAAAACCCTAAACCCTTAAACCCTAACCCATAAACCCTCTACCCTCTACCCTCAACCCTAATCCCCCAACCCTTAAACCCACTTATTAAACTCTCTACCCTAATCCGTCAACCCTCTTGACCCTTAAACCCTTAAACACTCAACCCTAAAGCCTCGACCCTCAACCCTAACCCCTTAAACCCTAAACTATTAAACCCTTTACACTCTACCCTCTACCCTCTACCATCAACCCAATACTCTCTACCCTAAACCTTAATCCCTCAACCCTTAATATCTCAACCCTTATAAACTCTACCCTATATATTGGACCCTCAACCCTAATCCCTCTACCCTATACCTTAAACCCTCAATCTTCCACCCTCAAACCTTAAACCCTGTACCCTTTACCCTATACATTAAACACTCAACCCTCAATTCTCAACCCTCAACTCTTAATCCCTCAACCCTCAATCCTTAAACCCTAAACCCTCTACCCCTTAAATTGGACCCTGAACCTAATCCTCTAACCATATACCCTCAAACCTATACCCTAAACCCTCTACCCTCAACCAAGTAAACCCTTAACCCTAAACCCCTAACCCCAAACACTTCAACCCTAAACACTTAAAGCTTAAACCTTCTACCCTATACCCTCAACCAAATACCCTCTACCATCAAACCTATTCCATCAACCCTCAAACTTTAAACCCTAATACCCTAGAAACCATCAATCCTATAGGCCCTCCACCCTAATCCCTCAACCCTATACCCTCAACCCCTATCACTTTCTCTCTATCTATACATCTCACCTCTCCCTCCTTCCCTCCCTCCCACCCTCTCTAATTGTCTCTATCTACAGTCTCCCTCTTTCTGCGTACCTCATGTTCAATCAACCCCTACCACCCTCTCTCACTCCCTCTATCCATCTCTCTTTATGTCCCTCCCACTCCATCCCACTCTCTCCCACTACCTCTCTCTCCCTCTCTCTCATATCTCTTCCTCCCACCCCCTCTCTCTCTAAGCTGTCTCCCTCTGGCAACCTACCTAGGTAACTCTCTCTATCTATCCCTCCAACCCTACCTAGATAAGTCCCTCTCACTCCACCCCGCTCTTTCTCTACCTCTATCAGGTCACTCCCTCTCACACCATCTCCCTCTCTCGGGTCTCTCACTCACACTCCCTCTCTCTCCCACTCCATCTCTCTCACACTCCCTCTCACCACCTATCTCTCAAGTCTCTCCCTCTCACCCCCCTCACACTCTCAAGCCTCTCCTCTCACACTCTCAAGTCTCTCCCTTTCGCACCCTACCTACATAACCCTCTCTTTCTCTTTCTCTCTCTCTCTCTCCCTCTCCCTCAATTCTCTCTCTCTCCCTCTCCCTCAATTTTATCTCTCTGACCCCCCCTCTCTCTCTCCCTCCCACCCTACCTAGCTAAGTCCCCTTCAATCCAACCCCTTCTCTCCCATTCCCTCTCTCTTAAACTCTCACTTTGACCCCCTCTCCCTCTCTCTAGAATCTCTCTAAATTCTCCCTTCATCTAAAGACATACATAAATGCATACATACAAGCATAATACATATGTACATATAATCTTACATCCATACAAGCATACATACATACATGTACATAAAAATATATCAGCATACATTAATATATTAGCATTTAACATAAAGTAAGACATAGCGCGAGTGCATTATAACGTACTCGCATTATGTGCTAGTAGACATGTTCCCCACAAAAGCAAAAACCATGTCAAAGGTGAGATATAACGGGAGCACATTATAACGCGCTTGCGTTATAATGTGCTCGTGTTATATCTTGCTTTGGGAATTACCGAACTTTAATCTTGGTATTTGCCTTGGAATACCAACCAAAGGCTTGGAGGGCATTCCCAACAATCAAAGACATGTTTTTCAAAATTCCACCATATTTCTCATAATCGAGTTCATGCTCACCGTCAGGATTGCATGTGGTTCAATATCGAAAAAATTGAGCACATGGGTAATGTTGGGTTATCTCTTAGGTATCCAACAATGTAATTTTTTTCACTTTCTGAAAATGTTAAGTCTTTCATCCATAATTTATTTTATCTGTATGTCATTTTTTTTCCAAAAAGCAGTGTTTGGTATTTTTTTCGTTATAAATTAATCGTTCATCAATTTTTCAAAAAAATTACATTTTTAGAAACTAGACTCCATTCTACAAAATTAAAAAATTGAAAAAAAAAGAATGAATTAGTTTCCAAAATTTGTAGGGGTAGCATGGCCAAAATTCTATTTTCAATATATGTCCACTTCGCAAATTAGTAAAAAATCAAATATTCATTAAAAAATTATCAAAAAAATTGTGAATCACCTACATACTATTAGCTAACTTCTGACCGTTGCGATTTTAAAAATACAAAAAAAAAGTTCACCGTACAAGGGTCGTACAAGAGTTGCTATGTTATGTTTTTCTGACAAAAACAACACCAATTTGTGTACGTCCCTTGTTTGAACCCCTTAATCTCAATCATTTTCAAAATAAATTAGTAGTTTAGAAAATAGATTCAGAGCACTTGAATCCTTCTTTTTGTTCCATCTCAAAATTTTGAGTCTAAGTATCCTCAATTTCACGTCCAAGGTCAGTATTTCCTGATTTCAGAAAAAAGCTATCCAATTAAGTCCCCTTTTTGGGAACCATCTTGGTGCACTTACCCAACAATGTATTCCACCTCTACACTAGATAATGACACTAAATCTTCTTTCTTTCTTAGCCAAGACACTAACCTACTTCCCAAAAAAAACAAACCACTAGTCACTTAAATACATCTTTTATCATCAACACAACCTACCCAAACTACATATATATAAGAATTTAGAGAGAAATTAGTATCCTTTGGTTACTACAAGCCATGTTCTTGAGTTCCCATTAAGTATTTGAATAATATATTTACTACTATCACATGTGACTCTCTAGGATCTTCTTCAAATCTAGCCACAAGAAAAATTGCATGCATGATTTATGGGCTAGTAGTGGAACTAGATATAGTACTCAATTTGTTTATTTGTACTTTCTTTTATTAGCCTTAGGAGATTCATCATTCTTTCTCATCCTCCAACTAGTAACCATGGAAGTACATACTAGTTTAGAGTCTTTTATTCCAAACCTTTTCAATATTTCCTCGACATACTTTGATTGTGATATGAATATACCTTTCTCTATCTGATTGATTTTCAGTCCAACAAATAAATTCATCTCCCAAGCATTAACATTTCAAACTCATTATGCCTCCTCTCTTCAAATCTCTTGCACATTGAGTCATTTCCTCCAAATATTATATCATCAACATACACAACCACAATCAAGATTTGATATTTTTTGACATTGAAATTAATATTTTTATTTGGTGTACCTTTATTGAATCCTTGCTACAACAAGTATCTATCCAATCATGTATTTCAAGCTCTAGGAGCTTTCTTGAGTCCATATAATGCCTTCTCCAATCTACATACCATATTAGGGTTGTTTGATAACTGAAATCCTTATGGTTGTTCAATATATGCCTCTTCTTCTACCTCACCATTCAAGAATACAAAATTCACATCCATCTGATTAACTTTGAAATCCTTATGTGATGCAAAATTAAAAAACATCCTAATAGCTTACATCCTTTTCATTGGATCAAATCTCTCCTCAAAGTCTATTCCTTCCAGTTGTGAGTATCATTTACACATAAGCCTTGCCTTGTTCCTAACAAATTATCCAATCTAATTTTAAATTTGTTCTGAAATACCCATTTAGATCTAATCACATTCTTGTTCACAGGTCATGGTACCCTAATTCTGTTTCTTCTCAATATGCATTAATTCTTCTTCCATAGCTTTGATCTAATATTCATCTTTCTATGCTTTAATCACTATGTTAGGTTTAACTTCAGAGAGTAAAGATAAGTTTCCATATTCTTCTATCATAGTTTCCTTTCCTCTTTTAAATACACCTCTGACTTTCTCATCAATGATTTGATCTTAAAAACTGTAATTTTTCACATACTTAGGTGTCTTAAGGATTATTTCTGAAGCGTCTTCCTCTTCAACTTGCACTTATTTTTCCATTCTTTCATCTTTTTCTTCTTCTCTCCAAGATGACTCATTTGATTCATATCATTCAATCGGTACTAAACTTCTATGTAAGTCTTCATCTAATTTGACACTTGCACTTTCAACAATCATTTTCAGCCTTTCTTCTTGTAAAGTATCCAAGGAAGATTCCCTCATCAAATATTGCATCAAACATTCCTAATATTTCTTCATATCTCTTGATATAGCATTTTCTTCCAAATACTCTAAAATATTTAATAGTAGGATTCCTTACATACCATAACTTATAGGAGTCTTTGAGCTATTTATCCTTGCTTCTGATCTATTAAGCATGTAGACTGCAATATTTTCTACTCTTATCATTTTCCTTGTTGCTTCTTCGACAGTCCTATTCTTCATTTTCATCACTCCATTCTATTGAGGAGTCCTAAAAGACATGAAAAATGTCTCTTTATTCCATAATATTCATAAAAAATATTAAACTCATTAGAGTTGAACCCTCCACCTCTGTTAGATCTTAAAAATTTGATTTTTATATCCATTTCATTTTCCTTAAACTTTTCTAGATCTTCTAATTTTTCTTTTGAGAAATGTTACCCAAGTCATTCTAGAGTAATCATCAATCAATAACATGAAATACCTATCACCATGAAAACTTATTATTATGGTGGGTCCACAAAGATGCATATGTACCAACTCCAAAGGCTGTGTAACAAAATATTCTTTGATATTGAACCGCTTTCTAGTTTACTTCCCAATTGGACATTCCTTGAAAATTGCATTGATAGGCTTTGTAATATTTGGAAGTGCTCTGATAGATTGAACTAAACCACTCCTTACTATGCTATCAAAATTGATGTGATACATTCATCTATACCATATCTAACTTTCATTAACTTGGTTACTAAAGCACTTACTATTAGCACCGTTGATTTGATAAAAAAATTCACCTATCCTTATTCCTCAACAACTAGAGTTCTAGATCCTTTCTAATCTTCAAACCATCATCCTAAAGCACATGATTATATCCTTTACTAAACATTTTTACTACACTCAATAGGTTATGTTGAAGATCCTTAACATAAAGAAAATCATATGTACTATACTTGTCATCAAAACTCATTAAACCTTTTCCACATATCTTAGCAGATGTATCATCATCAAAATTAACTAAACCACCTTCAAACTTCTCAAGTTTAAAAAAATTACTCTTATCACCTACCATATGATTTGAGCATCCACTATCATTGATCTAATATTTTTTCTCTTCTATAGTATGAAAAGCATTCAATATTTTTCCTTCAATATTATGACATATTTCTAGAGTACTTTCCTTCATATATCTCTTACAATTAGTAACATTAGTTCTAACATTTAGAGCCATAAACAAGCATTCATCATTGTCATCTTTAGTGTAATGAAATTCATTATCATATATAATAAAATCTTCTTTAACATAATAATTTATCTTGATTATTTTACCTTTATTCTCCATATATCTATCATTTGAAGCTTTGATAGGACATCTTGAACCATTCAATATTTCCATAGTTAAATCATTTGAAAGGTAACTTACCTCTATATTTTCAAGTGCCCATTTTCAATCTCTTAACAAATTTTCCTTCTACTCATCAAGATCATCAAGATATAATTCCTCATTCTTCTCTTGCTTACAAGCTTTAAAAGAAGTCTCTTTTTCTTGAATCACTCAAACAAAACTCTCTCAATTCAAAAGTAATTAAAGCTCCAAACAACTGATCTCTAGAATAAATATTTAAATCCCAAGCTTCCTCAATAGTAGAAACTTTATAGATACAAGATATATAGTAAGAGTTCTTAGTACCTTCTTTACCACCTCATCTTCTTCAAGTTTTCCATAAAGGCCTCTAATGAAATTGACAACTTCACCAACTCTATGCATGTAGCTTGTAATAACTTCATCCTCTAGCATCCACATGACTTTAAACCTATTTTTTAGATTATGAACCTTTCCTTGCTTGACCTTTTAATCTCCTTCATATATACTTTCTAGCTTTTCCCATATTTTGCTAGTAATTTTGAGACTCATAACTTTCACAAGTTATGAATTAGAAAGAACACTCAACAAATTCATACCTTGCTTTACCATTTTTATCATAAGCCTTGATATCATCATCAGTACTTGAACCATTTGTAGGAATTACAGTATATCCAATTTTTAAAGACTTCAAGACTCCAAACCCTAGATAAACAAGGAAACCTTCCATCTTGGTCTTCTAGAATGCATAATCAAATCCATCAAACATAGGAACCTCCTTTTTATGCACCCTATAGATCTACACGAAGATTTTAAGCTTTCTCCTAATGAACCTTGATCTGATACCAATTGTTGAATGCACAAGACAACTAAGAGAGGGTTAAATCAACTTTACATTAAAACATCAAAGCCCTCATTAGCATTCAAATTGTTATTATCCCTTAATATGTTAAAGTGATTTAGCATGAAATTAAATAATAGAAACATAAAAATATCAACACCATACACATCCAAACACAATATTTATATGGAACACCCCTTGTAGAGAGAAACCATTGTGAGGATTAGCTCAGAATATAAATTAATAGCAACATTGAATACAATAGGCTCATTTTTTCAGAGGGTTCAATACTCTAAAGAGTGAAGGGATCACTGCCAATGGATCATTGATAGATTAGAAAGAAAAAGATAGAAGATTATTACAATGATAAATTCATCTCAAAGCAACAAAAAAGAGCCAACATTGAATCTCCAGATCATCTACAACCTCATTGAAGAATGTATACACCTTCTCACTACTTCCAGTAGTCTGAAGCATTAAAGATCACATTGCATTTAAAACTTTCACACTTCAAACTACACACTCTAAACATGCCTCTCCTAATAATCTAAGGGAAGTAGGCCATTACAGGGTAAACATGAATATCATATCATGGTTTGTGTCTTCCTTCCTTGATCTAAAAAATAAAAAGGATCTAGTGGGGGTTCCAATAGTAAGATTGTTCAAAAAGCACAATCTAGGAGAGCTCGAGGTTAACCTAGATGTATCAAGGTTGGGCACATTAGCATCTTGATTCTATGGAAAATATAGCTTATGTGTGAGGAGGGTGTTTTAGTGGAATGACTTCTATTGCCTTAAAAAATTTACACACAAAAAATAGCACAACATAGAGCTCTAAAGTATATATGTAGTCACTTTCTAAGAAAGTCAAAAAGTTGTGAGCCTATGTCAGATCTTCAATTGATTATGGATTTCAATGTCACCCTTGTAGTCATAAAAAATTCCATCTTTGATTTTCTCAGACATTCTGGTTTGAGGATTTCATTTTTAAGTCTCCTTGTGTCAAGCATCTGGCATACCAAGCAATGCGTTTTGTTTCCGCCCATCAAAAATACTACTTGTTCATGATGATGTCTAAAAACAAAAGTGGAAGATAAGTCAAGTATGCCTCTACTTGGGGACTATTACTTGATCAATAAATGAGGGAAGTTTATAGTGAAGTTTACTCTAGCCTTTGTATTCTACCCTACATCCATTGTAAAATTTAGGGATGTCATGAGGAGGAGCATTTTTTTCAAAATAAAATTCTTGGTTTGGAGGTAGATGAGGGAGTGGGGTGGTTTTAGGCTTATATTCACGAGGAATAATTAGATAATAATGATGGAACATAAAACTGGAAGGGAGTGACATCTATGGTAAACCTAGTGGAGGCTTGCAATGGGCTTATGACTAGCACTAGCACCTCTATGATGGATTTCAATGTATGTCCCAACGAATCGATGTTATCTTTTGTGAAAACTCATGCTGATTTGGTACTATAATTCCATATGTAAAGGTATTTTTTATTCTTGTATGTAGTAATATAATAATAAAATAATATAATCAAAACCATATAATAATGATAAAATAACAATCATATTATATTAAAAATTTATTAATAATCATATCATAATAATCATAATAATAATAAACTAGTTATTAATCATCAAATCATCCCTGAACATAAATGTGACTCTTAACATTAGATGGAAATTTATATTTAGAAAACTAACACTAAATATAATTGTAATCTTGATCACAATCTTTTGTCTAATTCTAACCCTAACATTAACATTAATTCTCAAAGTTAATACTTTTTAAGAGTAGTTTTTAGTTGAATAAAGGTTAAGATTCAACTATGTAATAAGGAAAATATAATAATAATAAGATAACTAACTTATCATTAAACATATAGTTATATAGTATCATTTAATATAATTAAATATAATATAGTAATAAATATATTTAATGTAATATGGTTAAACGTATTATTATGTAATATTTTTTAAATTGCTAAATTTAAAATAATAATTATTATTATATTCATATAATTATACATAATTTAAATTTGTTATTATAAAAAATAAAAAATAAAATAAATCATTATTTTTGTTTTAGATTTTTCATAATAAAAATAATTTAATTAATATTACATCTATTTATTTATTTTTTCAAGGAAAAATGGTTTATTTTAATATTTAATTATTCAACTTAGTTTTGAATTAATATTTATTTATTTATTTCTAGTTCTATAATAAAAAAGATAGACATTCAATAATTATATTTTTCATGTCATAGAAAAAGGACAAATTCACAAATCACCCAAATCATATCATGCTTTATCAAGATTTAAATTAATTTGTAAGTTTTAAGACCTTCTCGATTCAATGAGGACTATTTTATACTAGAAAGAAAAAATATTAAAAATTCATAGCTGATTTTGAAAGAAGAAAAAATGGGTTTTACAGGACCCAAAACCACAAAGTTTACAAACCAAAAAAAAAATTGACAATAAGACAATCCTAGAAAAAAAAGGACGCAAAAAAAGATAAACATAAAAGACCAGCAACCAACATCAAATGCAGTCATAAAAAATGTATTTATCTAATGACTAGAAATATAAACATTGAATGGTTGAAAAAAAAGTAATCACCCTTTAAGTAAATTTTAAAAAAATATTGTAAATAAGACTTAAGAAAAACTAGTTAATTAATATTAGTTCACACCAATGCAAAACAAATTAAAGATAAAAAGGTCCAAAAAAGATTCAAAAAATGAAAACTAAGTTAACTAGATTTACGTCTATTCATAGATGGTTCCACAACTTTTATAGATCCCACAAACTTTTGCGTGGTCACAAGAGCCACGACATATGAAGCCAAGATAATTACCACCCATAAAATAAATAAATTTTAAATATTATGGTTGGCGTGGGAACCCCACCCATTATATTGCATGCCTTAAAAAAGTCCAAATGGGTATTAAACTAAAACCCCCACCTACAATTTTATATTTCAAACAATTACCTTATATTGAAAAATAAAAGTTGCTAGATAAATTTAGAGTACCAATTCTAAAGGAGCTGTTAAATATGTTGACAATATAGTTAGGTCATACAACTTTGAATTGCATATTCGAGTAAAAATATATTTTTGATAGTGCAATTCTAACCTCAAAAATTAAAATTTTGATTTGATCTATATTCTTTGGCTTTTGAAAAACAAAGGAACATCATTTCTTTTAGGTCATACCAATTTGGCTTGCTTATTTAGATAAAAAATACTTTCGATAGATCTATTTTAACATCAATGATTAAAAAAATGATTTGTATTCTTTTCATTTGTTTTAGGTTAAAAAAACATCTAAAAATATTCTCTTTATTCAAGCTCTGAAATAGAATATTAAATTATTATTATGCTAGTTTCAAAATGTAGAAAAACATTATGTTTGAATAAAAATGTTAGAAATAGGGGCTATAAATATAATAATCATCTTTGTGTGGAAAATTATGGATTAAATTGATTCATATAATTTAAGTTCTAAAACACATATATATTTTTGTGTTGCTACTTTTTATATACATCTATCTACCTAATAATTCACAATCACATCAAAATAAAAAACAAATGCAATGAATTCCAAAATATATACATTTTGATGATAAAAATAGGTTTTACAAAATTAATGTTTTTCCTGAATATTTACTTATTAAATATCAAACTAAAAAACAATAAAATCTTAATTTATTAATTTATATTTATTTGAATTCATTAAAAAAAAAATGCAGCCTAAGAATTGTCATAATTTAAATATCACATTACCAAACTTCATAGCCTTAGCCCTTATGATCTTATTTTCTTATTTGTAATATTTTATTCTTACTAAACATAGAAATAAACATATTTTCAACCGATTTTTCTATTAAAATGTTTTTCCAAAATACCATGCACTTAATCTCTTCACACTAAGATTATTTATTGCCTGGCCAGCGGTCTAAGATAACAGAACATTGTTGATCAGCACTCCAGAATTCGATGAAAAAATCGGCCTCATCCGGTAATTTCAACAGCTTTGGGTTGGGGGTGAGGTTGAGGGTGCTTCGGCACTGTCACAGTCAGCACTCCATTTTCCATTTCAGCCTTCGTCTCTTCCAACTTTGCATTCTCAGGTAGCCTGAAACTCCTCCAGAACATCCCTCTCCACCGTTCCATACGCCGATATCTCTCCCCCTCCTGCAACTGATCTAATTTGTCTTCTCCCCATATTTCAAGGATTCGATCGTCTACCGTAGTTATTAACACATCCTCTTTCTTCACTCCTGCAACAAAGTAATCACATTCCATTTTCAAGGAAATGTTTTCTTGAAGCAAAATAGACAATGAAACAGTAAATAAGTAAATAAATACCAGGAAAGTCGGCCTTGAAGACATGAGCATCAGGAGTTTCCATCCAATCGATCTTTAGATTGGGTACTGTCTTCACATCACTTTTTCTGCAGGTGTCATCCACACTTTCGGCATTTGCATCCGAAGGGCACCCTAAATAGGGCTCCAGTGAATAGGGGTCATAGGCGGTGGAGTATCTTCTGATCTGAATTGGAATGATAGACATTTGGTAACACACTGCAAATCAATCAATCAATACCTCTATGTCTGTAGAATGCTTTGCGATCTCTCTTCTTCATTCAAAAACGCCAGATTGAGGAGTATATATATATTGCTCAAGTGTGTTCCAGACGTTTCCGAAGGGACCAGATATTATGGTAACCGTTTCACTTTACACGCGGCACGAAGTTATTCGAGTGGCCTATAAAATACAATGAGGCACCTTTCTTCCTTCACGGACCAGATTAAACACATTACCTAAACAGAGGGAGGGAATTATTGGAAAGGTGTTAAGGCCGTTTCAAGACTCAAATTACAAGAGAATCAAAGTATAGATATCTTAACTAGCAAGCAATTGGATTTATAAGGATGAATATTATTTTTATATTTAAAATTTTAGCCATTAAAAAATTAGTTCATTAAATGTATTATTTATATGATAAATATTAATGTAAGTAATTTTTATTATATAGAAATATAATAATTAGGATTAATAAATGATGCGTCATAGTTAATTTTTTCATAAGCATTTATTTGTCATCACATTTAATATGAGGTAAGTAATTATATCAAGAAACGTAGATCTTATAGTCTAACACTACACTCCTCCATCTCAAGCATGGATTGTTAGTTGTTCTTTGGACACCATGATTTAACTTAAAGGGGGAGAAATACATATGATTATCATTAGTTACACTACATCGAGAGGTGTTTACAATGGCATTCAGTTAAAGAGGCATCTAAGGACACCCTTAAATTTCACTCTTAACTAACTAGCAATGGCACCTTGGTGTCCAATGGGTATGCCTAAGAGGTATAAAATTATAATCAGGAATTATTAGTATTATAATTGAAATATTATATTATTATTATTATAGATTTTTATTATATAATAATATTATTATATTTTTATTTTTATTTATTTACTATTATATTATTATTATTTTATTAATATAGTAAGTTTGGATTATGTTACATTATTATATTAATGATTGGATTATGTATTACATTATATTATATTTATATTAAATTACATAATGTAATTATATTATATAAATATTTACTATATTATGTTATTATATTTTAATATTAATATGATTTTTTTAATATTAAATTATTATTTTATTATTATTATTCTAATGTTATAATGTTATATTATATTATTGTAATATTTAATATTATACTATATTTATCTTAATATTAAATATACCATATTTATATGATATGATATTATATTATTATTTAAATATTATCAGATTATTTTTATATTATATTATACTAACATATAATATATCATATGTTATTATATTATATTTGTATTTTATGATATTATATTTACATTTATATTTATTATATAATATTTATATCATATTATTTAAATATTGTACTGTTATTTTTATACTATATTATAAAAATATTTATTATATTATTATATATTAAATATTTAATTTTATTTATAATATTATAATTTTTTTATTATTATATTAACTATACATTATATATTAAGAAGGGTGAAGGATGTTGTAAAGTTAAAATCTATATGTGTTCATTATTATGATCTTGGCCGTAATTTTTTTTAGTAAAACCCTCGTGAAATGGAGGGTAATTTAAAATTTACTTTTTCACAATTTTGATTGGTCATCTTCGTGGTTGGGTGACATCTGGGCTAGAGAGAGTTGAAACCAAGACTTTGGGTAGCAAACCCAAGAATCAAACCAACTCCTCTAACCCATTGGAGCTTAAATATCATATAATTTTTATTTAGAATATTATTAAAATATTTTTATTGTATAAAAATCATATATTTATTATTTAAAAAAGTTAAAAGTAGAAATTATAAAGTTAACTTTGAAATTTAGAATATTTAAAATATAAATTTTATTACAAGTCATAAAAACTAAATAAATTATTTTTATAATCTTTTAATATAAGAACTAAAGATTAATATTAAAATTTGAAATTATTTTTCTTTATTTAATATTTACAATTTAAATTAAAATAATTGATATTCATACATTTGAATTATTATTATTATTTTAATTGTTGAATAGTTTAATAATGGTTTTGATTGAGGAAAACAAGGGTTTTACAGGGACCCAAAACCATAAATTTTACATACCATTAAAAGATAGAGCAATAGAGAGTCTAGAAACAGAACGACTACACACCAGAGATAAACAGGAAAGAACAACAACCACCAACAAAAGCCTAGCAAAACGATAGTAAAAAACCACCTACAACAAAAAACAAATCCAAAGCTAACCCAGAGACCTTAAAGTCTTTTCCACTTTCGTTTCCAGGTTGTCCAAATCTTGAGCCACCATCTTATCTAGTCTTTTCTTCATGTTAGATTTAGTTCTCTTTGAAGGGCCCAATTCCTCCACCTTGTTTCTGTTCTTCTTAGCATCCAAATCCACAATCAGAAGACCCTACTGAGTATTATCCATTTTTTCAACCAAAGCTCTTAAGATAGTGGAGTTGTTTTTAACAATTATGTGGTTGTGTTCAATAGTTGCTTTCAAGGTTTTCCTGATCTTTTCAACCTCTTTTTCAAGGTTCTCGCTATCCTTCTTAAGGTTTTTAGTGAATTCTACCTCTTTTTGGAGGTAATCAACCATGGCCATCTTTTCATCCACAGTCCATAAAGCCTCAGCCAAATTTTGTTCAACCACTTTAGCTTCCACGATTTCTATTTTACTTGTGATAGCTTTGTTTTTAAGATTGAGGTCCGTAATTTCATGAAAATCCCATTTCAGAATTTAAAAATTGTCAATCGCTCCCTTTTTGGCCAGAGAGAGGATATCACCATAAAAATCCCTTTTCGGTTCAAAAATAGGGTCATTAGGATTCAGGTCCACATGAGAACTAGGCCTATTATCTCTGTCAATAGAGCACAGAAAGAGGCAAAGGAAACCTCCTTACTAGAAGGTTCAGCATTGTCTTCATCCAGAGAATCCTCCGAATAGGCAACCGATTTTTCCACAAGAGGCTCATCCCTCATCTTGTCCTTCGACACAGATGCTTCGAGACGAGTTATTCTAGGACCAAATGTTTTATTTGAAGGCTTAGTAGAAAATGAATTCTTCCTTTTTTTGCTAGGAGGGGGACTAACCTCATCCACCTAATTAGGGTCTAAGCCCTTGATATCCTCAGGCGAGCTAGACTTAGTGTCGTAACCCTCTGAGGTCGAGGCAATGATAAGGTTAGAGACAACCGACATATTTTTGAAGTGCTCATAAATGAGCCGAATAAGACGAGCATGCAGGACCAGATTCTTATTACAATTTTTTTCTAAACTCATCAATACTATTGTTGAAAGAACACAACAGGTAGTAGGGGAAAGAAACCCTAACCTTATATTTGAAGTGGTTGAGTAAAACAAAGTGATACCCATATACTCTGGTGAATCTCACATCCAACATTATATATTCCATTAGGACTCTGAGCACCTCCCTCCAAATTTTCTTGATCCTGCTAGACTCGAAATAGCTATTAGAGACTTTAACTAGTCTTTTTCTCCTCCTCCAACTCCAGAAAGCTGATAACAACTTCATCCAAAGATTTCCTATGATGATAAAATTTCACACCATCAATTGAGAGACCAGTGACTTCTCCAAAAATCCCCTCATCCACCAACACCTTCCTCCCAAAGAGGATAATCTCCCCTTTATTCCAATGTTTTGTGAAATAATCAGTCGCCCTAAGGTCTGGACCATTAAGTATTTCAATGAACGGTTGAAGACCTCCCTTCTCAATTTTCTTCTAGACCTTGGAATTGTCTTTATTCTTTGTACACATAGCTGGATCAACTCTTTTCCTACTTCCTTCCATTGTCATCAATCTCTTGTTTTGATAGCCCACACCATGAAAATATAGACTTATGAGTTCGCAACAAAACCAAAGCACCCACAAAACATGCAAACTCAACCATCTGTCGTATTCATTATGATTCTGCCATCAAATCTTATGATATCTTGGTACTTGGCACCTTTCTCTTTAATCATCTTTAAATGTCGCTTCTCTCCCATGAGTGCAATCATATTTGATTAGGGATCTGACATCAGCCTCCAAATATTTGTAATTATGCCACGTCACCTTTCTATTTTGTCTTATTCCCTCATTGGCAAAGAAGTCCGCCACACTATTCCCTTTCCTATAGATATGGTAAATTTTAACTTTTTCAAAATTGGATAAAGTGGCCCTAGATTCATCTATCTAGTACTTAGTAGTCCATGATGGGGGGGAAGTACCAAGGAGACAATCAATGATATTTTTTGAGTTGCCCTCTATCCAAATATTTCGAAAGTTCATACTTTTAGCCAAAATCATGACCTGGTGGGCTCCTATAGCTTCAACTAGATGATTTTATTATTTCCCCAAAGAGGCAACAACCACCATAATAAACATGCCTTTATCATCACGTAACATACCCCCACTCCCTGCCTTTCCAAGATTCCCTTTCGCTACCCCATCAAAATTGGCTTTTATCCAACCCCTGGGAGGGTGAGACCATAAGACACTATCACAATTCTCTTTAGCTAGTTTGGAACTTTTGGACACATCTCCTTTAATCTCCCAAAATTTTTCCATGTCAAATTCATAAGCCAAACAAACCACAGAGTCCATCACCTCATGATAAGGAGCCATATTGAAATTTTCCCTTTAATAAGCCTATTTTTTTTTTTTCAAAAAAAAGTTTCTCTATAGTTTTCTTATCCCTGAAAACTCCATTTCTTCTCTCCTTCCAAACTCTCCAAGCAATATAAGGGAAAGTTAAAGACCATAGCTTGCAAATATGTGGATTAAAGGAGGGTGCCACCCACTAAGTAAATTGATCTTTAATTGTACTAGGTGACACTCAAGAGATACTCCAAAGAGAGTAGAACCTTTCCTAGATATAATTCACAAAAGGACAATGAATGAATAGATGGTTAGCCATTTCCATGACATTCTTACAGAGGTAGTAGTGGTTGGGGATCTAAAAACCCCTCTTATAGAGGTTATCCACCGTAAGCACCTTGGTCTAAAGAGGAATCCAAAAGAAAATATTAACCTTTAGGGTAAAGTAGCTAAGCCAAGCTTTGGCCCAAAAGAGAGGAGGTCCAGGAGATAAAGACAACAAAGAGACAATCAAAGAAACATAGTAGTTCCTCAATGAACTAGCCATCCAAACCATGATGTCCTCCTGATAGTTCATGTCCAATCTGAAAGCCATAAGGGGACTAGATTGGGGCAAGATCCATACTGATCTGACAAAGGCTCACCCAGCTCCCATTCCTCCAATAATCTTTAGCTAAGATTCCAAAAGTAGCCTTACAAATGTCCACCCATTGTTTGAAACTATCAAAGGAAATTAAAGGTTCCTTCATGATCCATCTATCCTCCCAAAACCTCACAAGATTCCCATTTCTTATGCTCCATCCCATGCCCAAGTGAAAGATTTTACTCCATTTTAAGATATCATTCCATAGAGCCAAACCACGAGGAAAACATTGAGAATCCAACAAAGAATTTAGAGAGCCACAATTAGCCAAATATTTTCTTTTTAAGATTTTCTTCCATTCTCCAATTGAGGAGAAAATTCTCCATATCTATTTAACAAGGAGAGTATTATTAATAGTTCATAATTTTTTGAGGCCCAATCCCCCTATCTTCTTTAGTCTATGAATTAAGTTCCATTCAGTGAGGGGAATTTTCCTCCTTTCTTCAACCCTATACCAAAGAAAACGTTTCTAAATTTTTTCAATAGCTTTCACATATTTAAGAGGAATTTTAAAAAGACTAAGATCATAGATTGAAAGGTTCTGAAGAGTGGCCTTGAGGAATTGAATCTTACTAGCTTAACTGAGAAGAGCTCCTTTCCACCCCACAAACTTTTTATTGAATCTTTCCACCAAGGAATTCCATAAAGAATCAGAGGGCTTGAGACCCAAGGGCAATCCAAGATATATTGAAGGAAGGGCATCCACTCTACAGTCAAAAATATTTTCTATCTTGTTTTGCCTTCTAATTGGAGTGTTGAAGAAAAATAAGGAACTTTTTCTAATATTAATCTTTTGACCAGATGCTTCTTCATAGTTGTCGAGAACTTTTCTAAGAATTCTGGCTTCAACCACTATTGATCTCCCCATCAAAATGGTATCATCAACAAACTATTGATGAGAGCTAACTAAGTTACTAGACAAAGGACGTAAACCCATCAGGGCTCCTTGATTAACCAATCTATTCAGCTTCCTCCCAAGGCATTATGCCATTATACTAAACAAAATAGGGGAGATGGGGTCTCCTTGTCTTAAGCCTCTAGAATTCTTTAAAAAAGTGAAGGAGACCCATTGACCAAAATGGAGATAGTAGCTATAGAGATGAGTTGGAAAACCATTTGTATGACTCTTTTGTTCAAGCCAAATGCCAACATAATCTTGAATAAAAAATCTCATTCTACGTGATCATAAGCTTTGGATATATCTAACTTCAAGAGAAAGCCTTCAATCTTTGAAATGGAGAGTGAATGAATATTTTCATGCACTGTTATTATCAAATCCAAAATCTACCTTCCAAGAACAAATCCATTTTGCTGAGGGGATATTAAGGATGGTAGGATAGATAAAAGTCTGGAAGTCAAGACTTTAGAAATAATTTTATAGAAAGAATTACAAAGGCTTATGGGCCTAAAAGCTTCAAAATCCGCAACCCCAAGATGTTTAGGGATCAAAAATAGGAAGGTAGCATTGAGTTCCTTTAGGATGCATCTCGATCCAAATAATTCCTTAACCCAATTCACCACATCCTCTTCAAAAATCTCCCAGAACCATTGAAAAAATAACATCAAAAAACCATCAAGTCTAGGGGCTATATTACCTTCAAAAGAAAAATCAGCTCTCTTTATTTCTTCCTTCGATGGGATGGCTGCAAGCATTTTGTTGTTTTCTTCCTTAACGAGACTGGGGATATCCTCTAAAAGAGAATCTTGCAGATTTTGATTAACCCCAACACTCGCCGAAAGGATATTTCTAAAATACTTGAAAACTTGTCTTCTAATGTCCTCTTCCTTCTCAAAACGAAATCCATTTTCCTCAATGTGAGTTATCCTATTTGCAACACCATGTTTTAGGGAAGACATGGAAATATTTGGTATTTTATCCCCATCTAAGAGCCATTGAACCCTAGATCTTTGTCTCCAAAAGTCTTCCTCTTTAGCTATTATGTCATGCATCTCCATGAGAAGCCCGTTTTCTTTCTGTCTAATCTCCACATTGCACCCCTCTTGCTAGATCTTCTCTTGGATCACCTTTAGATCCAAATTTATCTCATCTTTTCTTTTGGAGATATTTCCAAAAGAATATTTATTCCATACTCTTATCCTATTTTTGACTTCTCTTAGCTTTTTGGCCACCTTAAACATAACAGTCCCCAATATAGAAATATTGAACCATTTCCTAACCTCATCATAGAGCTTAGGATGGTGCAACCACATATGTTCAAATCTACAAGGGAAATTTATTTTAACCACAAAACTGATAGGAAAATGATCAGAGCCCACCCTCGACACGACTTTTAAAGAGAAAAAATACTTAAGAAACCATTGATCAGAAATTAAAGTTTTGTTTAATCTAACTTGAATCAAATCCTTACCCACTCTACAATTATACCAAGTGAAGGAAGCTCCTTGCAGCTCCAAATCGATCAACGGTTGATTGTTGATGAATTCCAAAAGGTTCATTTTTCCTTCCATATTGACTTGGGAGCCTCTTGAATTTTCATTATCTTGTAGTGGAGTATTGTAATCTCCCATAACCACCTAGGTTTCATTAGTGTGTTTATAGTGAAAGACAACCAAGTCTTGCCAAAAAATATTTCTAGCCCCCCTTCCATTAGGGGCATAGATGTTGGAAATGATTCAGTTGAAGTTATCTCTAAAATGGGCAAATATGGTGGCCACATGGTTAGCACTTTCAAACAACGCTTCGCCTTTTATTAAATCAAGATTCCAAAAAGTGACAATACCTCCAGAGGCACCTTTCGAATTGTTCCCCTCAACCGCACAAAGCTTTAATAATTTGATCTTTTCCACTTTTTCTTTAGGTATTTTAGATTCCTGAACCAGTAAAATATCAGGTTTATGATCCCTTACAAAATTATGCAACACATCCCTCTTATGGAGGTTATTCATCGCCCAAATATTCCATGAAATGATATTCATTTCTTACTTGGAGTGAGATTATAAATTTTGAGAATGGTCTTCTAAAAACCATCCGCAATATCTTGCATGCTATCATTCTCCCTATGCCATCGAGTTGACCTTCTTCGTTGACTATTCTTTATGGCTCCACAATCTGCCTTAGCTCTAGTTCTTATTGAGACCCATTTTAGAGTACTCAGTTGTTGGTTTTTCTTATTCCTCCTCTTATTATTAAAGTTAAATTATTCTCTGTTAGTTTCTTCCCGACTCTCCTCCTCGTTCCCAAACTCCCAATCTTTCACATAAAACCCTTTCTTGTCTAGGGGAAGAGTATCCATCATACCATTTCTATTTTGGGATATGTTTGCATTTATACACTCTACATTCTAGCTCAAATCCACAAAGGATTCCTTCACCATCTCCATCGAATCAATAGACTCAGGAATCTGGGCAGAAACCTTACTTGATTCCCTACCACCAGAGGTTGGTGATAAAATGAGGATCCCAGTCTCCAGCCCTAAGTTTCCATCCTTGATTGGCATATTAAAACCTTTTGAAGGGATTTCATCAAGTCTAAACTCAACAATTTCCTTCCCTAAGAAAATATTCTCATGATTGTTGTCTTGAGGCATCAAACACTCAAGGTCTCCCTCTCCATTCTATAGGAATCCTACATTATTTTCCTTCTCTTCATCTTTCGCTTCTTATTGATGGATTTCAACCATGTTACATACCAAATCAACCTGAGTCCCCTCATCTTCCTTATTCTTGAAGGTTTCGTCTACCTCCACCTTCTTATTGCTTTCATTCTCTTCATCTTGCTTCTCTTTATTTTATTTCTCTTCCCCTTCACTCTTCTTTTTCCATACTGGCCTCAATTTAGGTTGGGGATTCCCCTTTGGTTTGTTGGCATTAAGCGGACAATTCTTAGCTCAATTCCTAGATTTCCTGCACTTGAAACACGTGAAACAAATTATTTCAAACTCAATGGCATTAACACATGTACCCAACTTAGATTGGAATTTGATTGACGATGATAGATCAACATTCTGGGAAACACCCACACATATTCTTGCGAACACTAATCATCTCCTGGATGTCGTCATCAGGTCTATAGATAGGAGCTCACCAAAAGAGCTAGCTAGTCCACTAAGAATATCCACATTCTAGTATTTCATTGGATGTCCAGGGAGTCTAACCCATACAGGGATAGTTTCAAAAATAGAGTCTAAAAGATCTAGGTTAGCGGACTATTTCTTTAGTGCTAAGGAGGACTTTCCAATGATCGAGGGACCTCCATTACTCACAGCCTAAATGTCCTCCGTACAGGAAAACTCAAAAGAAAAATAGCCCTTAGGAAGAGCTAAGACAAGAAATCGGCCATTAGTTCTCCATTTTTTCTTAACAAACATCCTGACAACCTCAATATTTGGTCTAGGCCCCATTAATTTACTAACCAAAACTTTCTCCATTATTGAGATATTATGATCAATGACCGAATCAAGGATAGAAATATCAAACTTACCCTTTGTTGGTTCAAAGATATTGGAAACAAGAGGGAAAGCCTATTTTCTGTTTGGTTTGACCCCAAACTAAGATGAACATTGTTTAGGCTTGGCTCCTTCACCTCCAAGAACCCCCACTATAGTTTTACTGTTATCAAATTGATGTCCTTTGGTACTTCGAGAAGGAATCTCAACCGGAGCAACTTTTCCTCCTGGGTCCACCAAGATGTTTGTGTCAGGATCAAGAATAGCCCTATCATCCTTACCTTGCTTTTCAGTCAAATCAAACTAATAGTATATAATTAATTATTTTAATTATTACAACTATTAATTCAAAATAATAATGATTAAGTATTCACTTAAGATTAAATGTTTTTGATTAATAGATATTTTCATAAAATTTTAAATTATTGTCTATACAAAGAAAACCCAATTTCTCTCCCCTTCAATGAACAAATCCCTGCTCCCAACATTTGGCAAGAACTTTGGAGCAATACAAGCTCTTTTTTATTCACCTATTAACTATTTAAGAATTGTTTTTTCATGAAGAATTATTTAATACTCTTTTTTTTTTTTTTTTTTCATTCACATTGACAATCTTTTTTTTTCTCTCTAATTTGTTTCATTTTATTTTTTTATATAAATATATTTAATATTTAAAAACAACATTTTAATTTAATTTAATTTTAAAATTCAATATTTGCTAATAATATATTATAATTATTTGAAGAAGTAGGGAATTTTCAAAGAACATGAAATGTATTTATAATTAAGAACGTTGGAGAAAATATCTAATTAACTTTAAATTGCATTTATTGAACTAACATATAAGTCTAACAACTAATTGTAAAGATAAAATAAAATTGAACATGTTTTTAAATTGACCAATCAAAAAGTAAATATTACTATTTTGAAACCTAATTTTTACCCTAATCCTAATTCTAACTATAAACATAATTATAAACATTGTTGTCCATATCAAGAAGATAAAGTTGAAAAACTATACTCTTTTATAGGGAAGGAGATAGATAGATTATTTGAAACTCTCAATAACATATCAACTTCAAGAGTTACAAAACAAACTTGAGGAACATCTTACATGGGGATATGTCTATGAGAAATAATTTTTTTTTCTATTCATTTCACTTGTAACAAATTTAAGCCAAAACTATTTCTTCTTAACATTAATTTTTATTTTTTTTGTTTCTTCATGAGTGATTATCATATGCTAAAAAAATTAGAGCATTTGAATACATATTATTGATTGGGGAGATTTTTTGTATAATATCCAACTCCAACTACCACCAATCTGTGTAGTTTAGTTACTGAATTAAGAATATGATGTAGCCTTTTGAATTTATTTTGTAGGAAAAAATATTAAGGGCAATATTTTGTTTTCATTTCCTTTGGAAATCTAATTTGAGGAAAGTGATTACCAATATGTAGACTTCTATAGTGTTCTTATTGATTTAGATAGTATAACTATAGACATGTAAAATTTACTCATTCATCTAATCATGATTCATTCAACATTATTTCATCTATTTTAAATTAAATAAATCAATTTAATTAATTCACTAACTCTATCTCTTTAATCAACTAAATCACTTTTTATTTGATTATCTCCTGAAGTCTCATGATTTAATTAAACATGTATTTAATTAAATAGGCCAATATCCATTATTTCATCTCATGTTTATTTATTCTAATCTAACAGTCTAAGTCAAAATATCACAAACATCTAATCCTCTATTAAGATAAGTAAATCATGATCAATGTTCAAATTAATGCAAGTCACATCCTCTAGCTTTTCCCACTTGCACAATAAATCATTTATTTTGATTTATTAAAACCTGTATTTTCTTCACAAAGCATATTCCCAAGGAATATGCCCTCATTAACTCCCCTTGTTTGACTTTTTTGTCCAAACAAATTTCCCCCCAAATCCCTCAACCATATGCATTTAATGTCATTTTAAAATTTCAAATGGGAACATTGGCCAAAAATTGCACAATCATGGCCCATTCACATAGTGACAAGTGGATCTTTCCTATTTGTTGGGGATTAGTCCCACATTATTCATCTTTGTCTCTTATCTCTTCAATATCACCTATAAATTCAATGCTTCTCTCCTTCAAATACAAACACAATCTCATGCACAGTTAATCTCTTCATTTCAAAACTAATTTTGTTCATCATCATAGCATTATATTTTCATCATTTGTCTTATTGAGGGGTTGGGAAAGGGCACCTTCTACACAAAGAGTAGCACCAATCCAATATGGAATAGGTTAGCATTGGAGTTGGACATCAAACTTAAGCAAAAGAAAGCATATTAGAGTTAGAAAATTGAACACTAAAATGAAGACTTGAAAAAGAATTTTTTAATGCTTGTTGTTGTTGTTCGAGGCTCTGATTCCTACTTTCATTTTCTATTTTAAACCAACTCACTTTTCAATTTGGGTTTTAAATCAATCACTGATTTGATTTTTTCAAAGTTGGATTAAAACTGAACATTAGAAACCTACTAAATTTTATTTTGGGTTCTAAAAATTGAACAAGACAATTCTCACATCTCAATTTGGTGCTTTAAAACAAATCAAAATCATTGCTTTATGGTCTAAAATGGACAAGTGTTTTTTGTGCTTTGCAATCTTTTTCATAAATTAATATCATTTAAAAGGCATATGCACTTCTCTCATGCTTCACGGTGATCTTGAGAATCAAAAGTCTTTTGGTGATATTAGATTGTTTAAAATATTTCCTTCACACTTTGATTTGGGATCTAAAATTGAACAGAACATCTTGCAAGTGTGAGTAAACTTATTGTGTGTTCTCCCTTTTTTCCTAAATGAAGGTTGATCGAACTATGAATATGGTTGCTCACTTTTGTTTATCTTAGAAGGCCTACCTTGTGGGAAAAAATACTCACCCAAGGGAATGACCCAACTGGTAACACACTAAGGACAAGTGTATTTCTAGTCGAGATATAAAAGTGGGTACTGGAACAAAAGTCAGTATCACATGGTTGGCTTCAATGAGAAGGGTAGCAATGGTCTCTCACTGCATGGGCCAATCTCCATGAATGGAAAGTCTGAATTAAAACCCCTTGTTTAGCAAAGGCCAAAATCTTATCTATTTGTTGGTGCAAAAGGGCATGTCATTTGAAGCCGCCCACATATACATGTGATTCTATTGTAGAGATGAAAAGTATGACATGGGAGATTCATGGGTATTGATTCTTGGCTGACTCGAGAAGTGAGTGCACTTTAAGGGGGAGCCTGTGTGGTCAAGCATCTAATCATCCACACCAAATATGTGCAGCTAGATTTATCCAAGTAGGAACCCAACAAATATTGTCTTTTCAGCCTAGGGTTGTGCATGTCATTGAAATCAAAACACTTTGTTTGGATCTAAAACTTTGAAAAAAAAACATTCAACAGAAACTTCAAAATCTCAAACCCTTTGGAGGAAATGTTCAAATACCCTTGAAAAATCTAAGTGCTCTTGCTTACCCTAGGGATTCTATCCTTGGAGGTTTCTAAGTACTTGGGTTGAATCATCATTTGTTTTCATTAAAGTCAACTTAGGGAACTGTGCTCTTGGAACCTTGATTTTCACATAATGGACCTTGTGGAATGAAAAGGAATTAAGACATAGACATTTAGTTTGAAGCTTTAATCAAAGAACTGTTTTTGGTAAAAAAAACTCATTAAGCAAAGTAAAAGACAATTGACTCCACACATGTGTTCTCTAAAATTATTTCCTGCAAGATCAAAATCTGGAAACCCAAGTTCAAAATTCTTAGTCCAAAAGCTCATGAGGAATGTCTTGAAAGACTTCTTCAAGTTAGAGAAATATTGGTTTACAAATTTTACAAGAAATCTTCAAGAAACAACCCTGATTTGTATGAGTTCTATTATCAACAAAATACCGAGCTTTTTGAAAGGTTTTCTTTTCTCACATAGGAAGTCAAGTGTGTTCTTCAAAACTGAGGTCATTGTAAGAAGGAGTTCTATCTAGGTCAAGTCTAGTATCAAAATCAATCACTTTCACCCACCTCTCAACCATCAAAATCAATCAAAAATCACCTCACCAACAACTCTTGGAAGCTTTGAAAACATATTTTATGCTAAAATTCTAGGCACAATCAAATCACTTTGATTGACTTAACACACCTAGTAAAACCATCATCTTATGCACAAGTTTACTCTAGAATAACACAACTTCCTAGGGTTTACAAGTTCATTATCACTTTGTTTGGCTTAACACACTTAGCCAAATTATCAAATCCAAAACCACCTCATTTGACTTGACACACTTAGTCAAACTACCCTCTTGTGTGAGTTTACTCTTGGATAACACAACTTCCTAAAGTTTACAAGTGCATTATCACTTTTATTTGACTTAACACACTTAGTCAAACTATCAATCCTTCACAATAAATCAATCAAAGCCCTAAATTTTAGCATCTCCCTCAAGGTTCGTCAAGGCTTCCATTCATCCACATCATCCATTTTTCATTTATAACATCCCTATCATCACTTTGGTCCTTGAATTATCCCAATTCTCTACTTCTTTGAACCTAAGGTTTAGACCAATCTAAGGGATTAGAGGTTCATCTCTTACATCCTTGAAAGTTTATCTCTATTTTATGGTTCAAACTCGCTCTCAACACAAGAAGAATATGGAGCAAAACAAAGAAACATCCATTTCAAGTGATCTAAGTCAAACTGAAACAACTTTTAACCCGACGATAACTATTGAACTCCCAATAATTCCTCCTCAAGTACCTCAAAATTCTCAAGAGGAAGTTCATATAGAGGACATCACTAACAATGGGATGACATGATCAAAACTTCTAGAAATGGTGCAAAACCCCAAAAATCACTAAATTGTCAATGCCATGTTGAGATTGTACCCATCCCAATACATGTTAGAGTTAGCAAAAGAAGGGGTTGAACTCCCTTTTTGACTTTGGTGTAAGCACTATTGTGGAGAGGTCTCTCGATATCATGCATTCACTTGCATCCACACTTCCACTTCAAAAAGTCACTCAAGACATTCCCCAAATCATACCATTTATCACTTCAACCCCATCAATTGTTAACAAGGGAAGTTCCATGTTCTATGAACTCGAAAAATATCGCCTTGTGAACAACCAAGGGTTGAATGCAAGTACCTCATCGGATCAATCCATCCTAGTAAATCCATTGAAACCTTACATCCCCTTCATGTTTCATGATCATACCAATTCATCTTCATTTCATGCAACATCAGATTATCCTCTTCACACACAAACCTCTCTCACTATATCATAAAGAGAAGGTGACTTGTTTGGAGTAGGGGGAATCTTGGATCCTCATCATCACTTTCAGTGGTTGCACCACCCATCTTTCCACCATTTCCAACCTTACCACTCACATCTACATCATCACTCGAGTTGGATCTTCCTCCTCTTCCCGTCATCAACCATTCAAATCAAAACACTTTATCAAATTCTCCAGCAGTGCCATCTGTATCCCAAAAACAAATGGAAAAAGTCCAAACAACCGCAACAATCAATGCATCTGCCATTCCTCAAAGCATGGTTTCTCAGGGACAGAGCACCTCAATTGCAGTATCCATAGCTCGAACCCCAATCATTAACATGATTGTTGTGCTCATCACAACAGTCGGTGTTCTTCCTAACCCACTGCCATTACCATCAAGGAACAATGTTACCAATTCATTCACCATGCATTGCAAGGTGCTCGACAAGCTGCCCAAAAAAATCACTCCAAAATTAGAAAGCTGCACAATTAGCCACTCAGCAAGTGCAAGTGCAATTAGCTGCACAACATGCGCAACAGGCTACACAAGCCCAAGCCTTGTTACAACAACAACAAGTCATGCAAGCTATGCAGGTAGCTCAAGCCGCTCAATTTGCACAAGCTGTGCAAGCCACACATGCCACTCATATTGCATAGGAAATCGAACAAGCACACACTCATGCACGAGCTGAATTCCAAGCTCAGCAAGCACAAGAACAAGCACAGTACCAAGCACAATTGCAAGCACAACAAGAAGTGTATCAGTAAGCCTTTTAACACTATCAATTACAACAACAATATGACCAACAACAAGCATTGTTGGTGCAACAACAATATGACCAACAATAAGCATTGTTGGTGCAACAACAACACGACCAACAACAAGCATTGTTGGTGAAGCAGTAGTAGGACCAACAACAGGTGTTGTTGGCTCAACAACAAGCACAAGAATCACTTGATTAGAAAATATTGCAACAAAACCACGCCAACATCAAACCAATCAATCCCACACCCCAAAACATATTCACCCCACCTCCTGATCTATAAGGTGATGTGACGACACAAATCAAACTGCTTTCGTAGAAAGTACTAGATCTTCAATCCGAGAAGACAGTCAAGACACCGAGCAACTTGTGTCCCTATCTATTTGATAGAAGCTTGGAAATGGTACCATTCCCAAAGGGATTCAAAATCACCAAATTTGATAAATATCGTGGGATGGGAAACCCCAAAGATCACATCATTGAATTTCAAGTACATTGCATGGAAGTCTCCTACAATGAAATGTATCTAATGTGGCTATTCCCTCGAAGCTTGGCTAGTGACACTATGGAATGGTTTTCTCATTTGCCTACAATAATTAAAACATTTTAGGAGATCAAAGATGCATTCCTCCAAAATTATGCATTCAACATTTATGTGGATGTTAGTTTGGAAGAACTCTCAGTGCTCAAACAGAGTAAGGGGGAATCAATTACCACCTTTCTCCAACGATGGTGAGCCAAGACCAATTGAAGTAAGTGGGCCATGCTAGAAGAGCAACAAATCTATACCATCATTTCCAATACAAAAAAAACATTGGCATTATATTTGAAGATACAATGCATCACTACGTACAATCAACTGATCCCTGAGGTTCTCAATATTGAACGAGCTCTTGTTACACAAGGGTGCACGCCCACTTATCCTAAACATCAATACAATTTTCCATCCACTAGTTACAATGACAAGTCTCGCACATGGGCAAAGAACTGAAATGTCACAATGATGGAGTAGTGGATGCCAAGGTTGTCATCAACATTCCCAAGAAAAATAATCAAACGCATCATCACCAACCACAGAACAACAACTAGAATAACACAAGAAAAATGTGGTAAACCAACAACCACCCCAAAACTAGATCAACAATCTCAATAATCAAGGAAGACCACCTCCGCGAAACAAGTTTCCCCCAAACGGAAATTCACATCCCTTTGGAAGTCAATTGAGTCCATCATGAAAAATTTGGTCAATGAGAACATCATCAAGGTCCCCACCCATGATAATTACAGTGAACCCCAGGTGAAGCCACCTTGGTACAATGAAAATGTCTTGTGTGATTATCATAAATTTAAGGGACACACGACTGCCAATTGTATGAAGTTGAAGAGCATAATCCAAGATCTCATTGAGGATAAAATAATAAATTTCAAACAACCTGTTGGAAATCAGGACCTCAAAATATACATGGATGCAATGTCGAATCATAATCGGGGAAATAATCAAGGAAATAACCAAGGGAACAAAAAAAGGGAAGTAAAAACATGCTAGTGCAAACCTTGTATACAAAGATATTGTCACATGCGTAGACGAAATGGTCACTATCATTAGCGTTAGAGGTCACAATTGCAGGGGCATCACAACCATCTAAGACCCCCATTTCAAACCCAAAAGTCATTCCCTATGATTATAATGTAATCGCCCAACTAAAAAGAACCCCCGCTCAAATCTCCATCATGGATTTATTGAAATTTTTTGCCACCCATAGGAAAATTCTTGATGAAGCATTAGCTTCATCCACTATCTTTGCTACCATTGATACAAAACAATTCCAGGCTATGGTTGGTAACATCGTTACCCCAAATCTCCTCACCTTCTCTGATCAATACTTCCCCACCCAACCATCTCACAATCGTTAACTTCACCTTCAAGTGTTGCTTCACAAGAAGAAAGTCAAAAGGGTCCTGGTGGATGGAGGCACAACCCTCAATATTTGGTCACTCAAACTCATAAATAACTTGGGAATTTCAGAAGACTCCATCGACAAGAACAAAGGCATCACTATCAGAGCATATGATGACCAGGAAAGAGTGTCTCAGGGCACTATCAGGATCCCAATCCAAGTGGGGCCAACAACCATGGAAACCACATGTCAGGTCCTTGACCTTGAATTTCCCTATAACATCCTCCTAGGACACCCATGGATCCATGGAATGGAGGTGGTCGCCTCAAAATTCCACCAATGCATCAAATTCTTATACCAAAATGACGAGGTCACAATACATGGTGATCCAGAGCCATTCGCCTATTGCAAAAAATTGGAAGCCAAGTTCTATAAAATTCCCCAAGTGCCAAAGAATGATGAAGGTCCCTCTAGTTCATACATAGATCCATCTAACCTCACCTCCACTTCTATGACATAGATACCCTCCATCCCCAACATATCTGACATCAAGATTATGATCCAGGAAAAATGGTGTGGATATTACAAAATGAGGAAAAATGCATTTGTTCTAAGAGAGTTACCACAATCTCCTAGCTCACATGGAAAACCCCATCAGTTGAAAAACCTGTCCACACTTTTAGGGCAGACCCTTCTAGATTCCCTCGTTGGGGGGATCTCAGTCAAGAAAATATGGATGAAAGATGCATTGCAAGCTTGTTATACCAAGATGAAAGGCCCACACCCACACTACCCATGCATGAAACTAACAGAGGATTCCAAATGATTCTTGGTATGGGCTACAATAGAAATTAAAGCCTTGGAAGGAATAGCAATGGATGACTGGAACCCATTATTGTGGAGAGACGAATGATAAATCTTAGCCTTGGATGTACCCCTCTGAGTATAACCATACGTGGTATAGGTACCCCTAGTAGAGAAGTCAGGTCTCCCCCTTTGTTATTAGTAGTAGCTCTTCAACTACTAGTATCCATAGGTCTACCCCTAGATAATTTTACCTTTGACATAACTAATGTTAGTAGTATTAGTAGTGATAATGATGATACCATAACAGGCCTTCCCATGCCTTTTGAAGATTCCTCCTTACTGATGATTGGTACTTGATCCATTAAGTCAAACCACAAAAATAACAAAATAAACCTAGTTTACCCCCAACTCATCAATTACGGCCAACAAGGACCTTCAATTCTAGACACATTAAAAAATGATGAGGCTCTCTTAGAATTCATGGGACTAAGGGATACATTACCATGCGAAAATCACAGATCTGGATTTGACATCACACTGGACACACAAGCATATTACAAGGAGACAATTGAGTCCTTTAGTCACAAAAGAGAAACAATGAGAATAAGCTCAGGGTCATTGAGTGAAAACCACACTGTGGCACTCTCTAACCATAGAATAGTAAAAATAAAGGACACATCCAATGGTGAAAACCTCTCTAAGGCACCGGAGGATGAAGGATTCAATCTCCCCCCTATTGCACTTCATCAAGAGAAATCGACAGTCTTAGCAGAACATTACAATCCTGTCAATCTGGGAACATAAGAAACACCACACATCACCTTCTATGTTGAGTCAATTCTATCATAAGAACAAAAACTATCAGCAACATTCCTAAGGGAAAGAAAGGTGAACTTTTATTGGACCTACAATGACATACGAGGTCTTGATCCAAAATTTGTGGTTCATCATTTAGCTGTCTACCCAAGGGGCAAAGCCAGTGAGACAAAAATTGAGAAAGATGCACCCTAAAATAGCCTTGCTAGTCAATGTGGAGTTATTGAAACTCCTGCACGCCGGTTTTATACGCCTAATTAATTATCTAAAATGGGTATCAAATCTTGTGCCAATTTCAAAACCAAATGGGGGCATCTATATCTACACTGACTTTAGAGACCTCAACAAAGTCTGTCCCAAGGATGATTTTCCACTACCCAACATTGTCATGATAGTGGACATGACGACTAGACACGAGATGATATCACTGATGGATGGCTTCTCAAGGTACAACCAGATCATGATCGCAAAGGAAGACCAACATAAGACAATGTTTACATGTCCATGGGGCACCTACTGCTGGAACATGATGCCATTTGGGCTGAAAAATACAAGTGCAACATATGTACCAAAGAGCCATGGCACTGATTTTCCATGACATGATCCATAAAATAGTGGAAGACTATGTAGATGACATATTGGAAAAATCCATAAAAAGACAAGACCACATAGAAACCTTGAGCTCTATTTTTGATAGATTTGAAAAATATAAGGTCCATCTCAACCAAAAGAATTGTGTCTTTGGGGTAAAATATGGCAATCTCTTGGGATATATAGTATCAATGAGAGGAATCGAGGTAGATCCTACCAAGGTCAAATCAATCCTTGATATGGAAGCACCCAGGACATTAAAGCAACTAAGGGGTCTACAAGGCAAGCTCCAATCCATCTGTAGGTTCATAGCACAACTAGCAGATAAGAAGATTCCATATTCTCATCTACTCCACAAGGGAGTAACATACAAGTGGGATGACAAGTGTGATCATGCGTTTAGTAGAATCAAAGAATATCTACTTACGCCACTAATGTTAATGGCACCCATTCCAGGAAAACCACTGATTTTATACATATCAGCAACAACAACAACCCTTGATGCTCTTTTAGCCGAGCACAATGAAAATGGGATGAAAAGGGCCATCTATTATATTAGTAGAACTATGGTTGACCATGAGTTAAACTATTCATTCATTGAAAAATCCTATCTAGCAATAGTGTTTGCTTCACAAAAAATTCGATATTACATGTTGGCACACAAAATCAAACTCATCACCAAGATCAATTCTCTAAAGTATCTACTATCAAAGGCAATGCTCATAGGAAGGATGGCTAAGTGGGTCATAATACTACCAGAATATGACACTAAATATGTGTAGCAAAAAGCAATAAAAGGACAAGTCATTGCAGACCAACTGGCAGAGGCTCCGATCTATTCAGAGAATCCACTCATATTAGAGTTTCTAGATGAATCCATTTTTAATATCAACATACTTGATCATTGGAAACTCTACTTCAACGACTCATACACACAACATGGATCAAGAGCTGATGTTTTCTTCCTCACCCCACGTGGGGATTGTATTCCTAGATCCTACAAATTGGCATTTCCCTGCACTAACAACATAAATGAGTACAAGGCTTTAATCATAGGTCTCAATATTTCAGCACAATGGCAGATCATGGCACTAAAATTCTATGGATATTCACAGCTTATTATCAACCAAGTCAATGGCCAGTACCAAACAAAGGATGATAAGGTGACAACATACAAGAAATTAGTAGAGAGTCTCAAAGAATCATTCATTGGTATCACCTTTGAGCAGATACCAAGGACTAACAACAGAGTGGCTGACACCATGACAACAATTGGATCCTTACTGGATATCCCTCGCAATGTCGTAAAACATGAATTATTGGTAGAGCAGCTTCTCATACCAACTTTCCAGGTACCAGAGTCTTAATATGTGTGTGGACTCGTTGGTCTCAATGATCCCTAGTATCACAACATCTATACCTACCTGAAATAGGAGTCCTCCTAGCGGACATAACCCCAAACCTCAAACGAGCCTTTGTCAAAAATTCCACCCATTTTGTCATCCTAGGAGAAACCCTTTATTGTAGGAGCATTGAAGGAACCCTATTGCATTACTTAAACTCTAAGGAAGCCCTAACTACTTTGAGTGAGGTGCACAATGAAATTTGTGGTTCACACTCGAGTGATATGACCTTGACTAAGAAGCTGCTAAGGACCAAGTACTACTGGCCAACAATGGAAAGAGAGGCACATGATTTTATTAGAAAGTGTGTATAGTGCTAGCAACATGGAGACTTTATCCATGCACCAACTTAGGAACTCTAGCCTATTATTACACCATGGCCCTTCTCACAGTGGGGGCTCAATTTCATTAAAAAAATCACACCCACCTCATCCAATGGCCACAAATTCATCATCACCACCACGGAGTACTTCACAAAGTGGGTCAAAGCAATTCTAATGACGCACATAACAGGAAAACAGATATCCAAGTTCATCTTGAACTATCTCATTTGTCGATACGGTGTCCCCCAAGCTATTATCTCTGATAATGGGACACCTTTCAAGAATTAGGATGTGTGTGACCTTTTCCACAAATTCAATATCCAACATCACTTTTCCACTCTGTATTACTTGCAAGGCAATGGCCAAGCAGAGGCCACTAATAAAACTACCCTGAAAATACTTAAGAAATAATCAATTACTTTGGTCATGACTAGCATCTACAACTAAATCATGCCTTATGGGCGTACCTCACCAGCATCCACATGCCAACATGCACCACCCATTCTCCCTGGTCTACGAATCAGAAGCCATCCTTGCAATCGACATCAAGCTCCCATCACTGAGAATATCATTGCAAAACCTTATCAGAAATGAAGAATATAGGGTCTCATGACTGAATTAGTTGGATTTATTAGATGAATAGCACATGGATGCCCTCAACCATCTACAGGTCTATCCGAACTATGTAAAGCACAACTACAACAAGAAGATCAACAAACACACCTTCCAAGTTGGTGAACTAGTGTTGAAAGAGAACGAGAAGAACGTGTTGAATCTAGGAAGCAAAGGAAAATTTGAGCCCAACTGATTAGGACCTTTCATCATCATAAAAATCTATAAATTAGGGGTGTATCAACTGACAAGACTAGAGGGCGATCCTTTGTAGGAGCCCCTGAATAGATCTCACCTCAAAAAAATTTATGCCTAAAACTTGTAAGGTATAGAATTGAAAAATATAAAAAAATCAAAAAATGTCTTGAAAAAATGATTACCTTGATGAAAACCTGGTAAACAAGCATCTTGGTGACAAATTTTTTTTTAAAAAAATACCAAAATCCAAAAAAAATAGAAAAAGGATTGAAAATAGTAAAGAAAAAAATCGCCCTCTAGTGAAAACCACTTTGGTGGCGCTTTGGACAAGTACCTTGGTGAAAACTTGGCAAATAAGCAACAAGCATAAATAAAACACTCTCCATCCACCAAGATCTTCACGGCCTATTCTGTGCACCCACTTATCCATTACATTCCATTTATCCCTCCAACATTTGTTCACATCTATACCATAGCCTGATCTTGTGCTTGTCTCATATTCCACCATAGTACTACTTGGCATATTCCTAAGGTCAATTTGTCCTGCCTTCATCAAAGTAGTCTATCGCATCATGTTGGGGGCATGTTCCTATATCTATGTCAGATTGGATTCGTGTATATTCTTGTGATCTTCTCAAAACATCAAAAATTTAAAAACATTCAAAAATCAATCAAAAAATCAAAAAAACATTAAAAAATCCATGAAAAATTCAAAAATATTCAAAAAATAAAAAATCCAAAAACATCCAAATTATTCAAAATCCAAAAACATGTCAAAATCAAAATAAAATAAAAAATAGAGTCATCAGGCAAACTACATTGTCTCTGAGCTTGAACATAGGCAAGGTTGATCTTTAATCATCCCCTGAGATATTTTAGGTTAGTCCTTTAGGCATTTGTTGCAAAGGCAATCTATTTTCCCATCTCATCATTGAGTGAATTTTGTTGTCAGTCGAACTATGTGGTCTCTATGTGTATAGCATAGGCAAGGCTAATCAATGGATGAGATCTCGAGACTAGCCTCAAAACATTTTCAAAATATTAAAAACATCCAAATATTTAAGAAAACCCAAAATGGTGCACCCGTTTAATCTCGATTTCACTCGCAATAATCACCCTTCATCATAAATTAATCATCACCTTCATGCTTTGGTGAGTCAATTAGAAGCAAGTCTAGAAGGTTCTAAAGTGAAAGCTTAATTGTCCAAATCTCAAGTCTAGATCCGTAAGAAAGTTGATCAACTCAGAGTATTAATAGCTTATCATCCAATCAATCTCGTTAAAACCCTGATCACAATGTGTCCTAGGAATGCGACCTTCCTACGATGGACATCAGCATCAAGTATCACCATAGTTTAGTCTTGGCTAGTGGTACGAAGAACATTAGCTTTTTTGTTTACTTTATCTTGGTCTTTTTAGACTTATCTTATTTTGCGCTCTTTCCAGGGACCTCTCAATGATGTCTAAACAAAAATATTTAGAGAGAAAGGAATGGGGCAATGATTATTATCTTATTATCTGTTGTACTTGTTGGATGTTATTGTAAACAAACTTCGTCATGCATGCTTTGTTTTGTTTGTAGAGATGATTTCTTAGGTGTCTTGTTGACCACATAAGAATGCTTTCCTTTTTGTGTTTTCATCTAAGATGTCTACAATATCTGAATTGCATTATGAATAAGGTTTTGTTTGTCAATTGTGAACAAGAGTACTCCTATTTGTTTGACGAGTAAAAGTCCATCACACTAGGCACTACACCATCCTAGTTCTTAATACCTTCATGCATCACACCTATGTGTGTTATCAAACATAAATAAAGGTATGCTCTTTATCTCTCCCATCCTTGGATAAGCAATACATCATCATCATTCATTATCATATCCAATAAAGTCTCGATGACTAGTGGACTTGTTAGACTTCTACATCTTCTTGGATTTAGGGGTTGATCCATCTCATTCTTCTATCCTCTTTCACACTAACAATTCATCCATCCTCCATCCATCTTCCATCCTTCATAATCACGTAATATCATTATAGGACAACATCATCCATCTCATCCAATCTCACATGCATTGCATAATCATTTAAGTTGTTTAGGATAATATAGATTTGTTATTCTAAGCATCTTAGAAACATCTCATTTGCATCATCATTATCATATACATCAGTTATTTCTAGCCATCCATACGTCCATTTTCAACCTTTTTATCACGAGATCGACCTCAAATCGAATCTTTTCGCTTGATCCCTCAAGGGGGCAATGTACTAACATACTTATTTCCATTGGGGCATCCGAAAAAATTATTTTTTAAAAAATTTCGATGTCGACGACATCATTATTTGAACCAATGCAACAAGTGCATTGCTTCAAAGAGGGGAAAAATGTAGACATGCAAAATTTACTCATGCATCTAATCATGCTTCATTCAAAATTATTTTTTCTACTAATTAAATAAATCAATTTAATTAATTCACTAACATTATCTCTTTAATCAAATAAATCACTTTTTATTTGATTATCTCCTAAAGTCTCTTGATTTAATTAAATCACATGTATTTAATTAAATAGCCCAATATCCATTATTTCATCTCATTTTGATTTATTCTAATATAAAATTCTAAGTCAAAATTTCACAAACACCTAATCCTCTATTAAGTTAACTAAATCATGCTCAATGTTAAACTTAATGCAAGTCACATCCTCTAGCTTTACACACTTGCACAATAAATCATTTATTTTGATTTATTAAACCTCTATTTTCCTCGCAAAACATGTTCCCAAGGAATATGCCCTCATTAACTCCCCTAATTTGACTTTTTTCCCCAAACACATTTCCCCCCAAATCCCTTAACCATATGTGTTTAACACTGTTTTCAAATTTCAAATGGGCAGATTGGCCAAAACTTGCACAATCATGACCCATTCACATAGTGACAAGTGGCTCTTTCCTATTTGTTGCGGATTAGTCCCACATTCTTCAACTTTTCATCTTATCTCTTCAATCTCACCTATAAATTCAAGGCTTCTCTCTTTCAAATACGCACACAATCTCATGCAAAGTTACTCTCTTGATTTGAGAACTAATTTTGTTCATCATCATAGCATTATATTTTCATCATTTATCTTATTAAAGGGTTGGGAAAGGGATACCTTCTACAAAAAGAGTAGCACCAATCCAATATGGAATAGGTGTGCACCATGTTGCTCATGCTTTTAATTGATTTTCTTAGCATTTCTTATTGTTTTAAGGTATTATTTTAGTATATCTAACATGGGGTAATATTTCATGGGGGTGTTTGAATTTGGCATGTTAGTTTGATTTCCATGAAGAGATTTATTAGTATACTAACATATTGCAGAATTTAGCAACCACAATAACTTGTTAGTGTATCCAATATCTTAAGAATATGAGAATTATAGGTGTGTAATTGATCTCAAAGATCGTTGTTTGATTCCTACAAAAATTAGTCAGGTGTAGGGTACCTTCGGGGTTTTTTTTTATGGAACACTTATGATTTCAATGCAAGACCTTCTATTAGCACACTAGGACACTCTACTAGTGAGGTGGGTAAAAGTTGGAAGTTGAGGTTCACGAAGAGGGGAAGTTTCGGCCAAAACAAAAAGAAAATCGCAAGAAACACGTACAAATTTTAAAAAACCACAAATCCACATTGGATAAGATACTTGAGCCTAAATCCAAACGTGTATGCATTTACATTCAGGTATACAACCCAAAAAATATATGCATTTTAAAACATGTGTATGTGTTTCATAAAGCTATTTAATTTTTTAAATTAATGACTATGTAATTCATTTTTAAATTTCATTTTAGCCGCATGCCTGAGGGACAGTAGAGGTCATATATGCATTTTGAAGGGCCCACTTCAACCAATTTTTCATTTCCACCTCCTCCCATCAACACAACCGACCTCAGCGACCTCCAAGTTGGTTGAATTCTACTCTTTTTTTTTTCTTTATATCTTGCATTTCTATTTTTCAATTGTTATTTAGTTTTTACTTGTTTTATTTGTTTTATATTTAATATTAAATATTTTTTAAATTACTTTTAAGAAACCAAAAAACATCAATGAAACCAGAAAAATAAAAATTGTAAAATGAAAATCATAAAAACTAAACCTAAATTCACTAGACTTTAACCTAAATTGGACATAGTTAACTTATAAAACAAAACTCTAAACCCTAGGTTCAAAAAAACATAGACCTAAAAACTAAAACCCTTAATCCTAGGACCTACACCCTAAAACCTAAACCTAAAACCCTAAACCCTACTTATCTTTTTATTATACTTATATTTCTTATTTGAGTGTCAAATAAATTATTATACACAACCACTACCTTATAACCTTAACCTCATCATCACTTGTTGACATGTACTTAAGCCCATAAAACTACACACATTTTATTGTAACCTATGCTTTGTTCATCACATCCATAGTATTTTGACCTTTTAGATAGTGCAACTTGAAAGTAATCAATACTTTCAACAACCATTTGTGTTCAGAAATGAGGAAATGTTTCTCAACTAGTGACAAATCATAGCATAAATTTAAGGGGTTGATAGAATCTAGTATATTTTTTGCAAATTAAACAACATGGTTTTCATCATTGACCCATTTTGACACTCATTCTTTAGTTGAATAACCTAAATTAATGGGGTTTCCTTCTCTTTTTATACCTTTATATGTAATAGAAGACACTCTAAACAACCCCTAATATGTCTCCTATTTACACCCAATTTGAGAAATCAAAGTTAGATATCTATGCATCTTATTTTTAATTCTTTAGTCCTTTACCTATAGAAATTTGGTTCCTTACCTCATTTTCACAGTCTCTATTTACTAACATTCTTATTTAATTTTTCTAATAATGATTCATAAAATCCTCATTGTTTATATCATAACCTTTTGTGAGCCCTCAATTCTCGATGTCTTATCCAACTCGTAGTTTATGTTGATGGTGATTTATTTATAAATCTTAAGTCTTTACCTTAATCCATGTGGTTTTATTCTATTTGTTTTTGGACTTGCTATCAATATTTGCACATGACTTAAGTATTTATGTTTTCTTTATTCAATGATTGCTCATGGGTATTTTTGTTTCATGTATAAACCATATGTAGTTGCATATATGTATGTTATATTTCTATGTTATATTTCTTGGTTAAATAGTAAAAGTTAAGAGTAGCTATCTTGAATCTTGTTGTTTTTACCCTTAGTATTGATCATGTTTCAATTAATGTATATCATCAAATTTGGCTATTGTTTAATTATCAAGTGATATAGAGCTAAAAATAAGTATATGGCCTTCTTTTTGGGGATTCACCTAATAAACCAATGACACAATACATCCATTCATAGGGTTATAATAAAACCCGCTAATTTCATTTATACCCATTAGACTTATAAATAGAGTACCTCCCTATTTTCACTAAGAGGTTTCCTATGTACCTATTTTCTAGTTAAATTCTTATATCCCTTTAATATTTCCACACTATTAGGCAAGGGAAATTCCCACATGTAGATCTAACTCAAAAATATGTATAATTTCCATCCCATTATTAAAGGTAAATAACACAAAATACCTAAATGAATTACGACAAATATGTCATCCTCTAGAAAGTTTTGATATAGAAGCACTTATATAACTCAACATTTGAGCCATTTCCATGTACACAAAATTTAATAGTGGATCCTCATATATTTTAGGTATCTTAATTATAGTATACAAATTCATCTAATTTATAGTGGAAATATTTTAGATATACTTGATGATTCCTCTTGGAAGGGTTGCAAAAGTACTAAAAGGTATTCAATAATTAGTTTTAGGTAATGTGGGTAGGATTTTATTAAAACTGTATGACCTTGGTATGAAAATTATCTCCATTCTCAGTTGAATTAGAGTTGGTAGTAACAAAGAACCCTTCATAGTATAGGTCATTGACAATCATTTTTATGAACTTTTTACTAGGGGATCTAAGAGGAATAGTTTCATTGCACTATTTAAACCTATTTATTTTTATTTGATTTTTAATTATATTTGTAGCATTCTTCATATTATCAAATTTATCTCACATCCCTCTCCCATCCCCACCACTAAAAAAACTAAAAAAACACTAGCTTACCACCTACTACCTACATCTCATAATAAATCTAAGTTAATAAATATCTAAATCTCAAATAAAATTGCAAGAGCCTCAAGCCTTTCTATGGTATAAGTCACCTATTGTACCAGTTTCCCCTTTTTTACAAGAAATTACATTACCTTTAGGTTGCAAGTGATTTTTAATAATACTGCCAATATATTGCAAGTGTCCTATAGTACCTCTTTGCTAGAAAAATAATACTTTGTAGTTACCCACAAATACATATTAAGAATCTCATGATTTCTACCATTACAACACCTTTAAAAATGCATTCAATCAAAAAAAGATTCACATCCACATTCTTAATTACATTAATTTACAAATTCTAACTCATAGATGCCTCTTGATGAGGGCCCCTTACTATTATATCTTGAAAGAGATAAATAACTTGAGGACCACCAATAGGATTCATAGGTGGGTTCTTAGAATTCCCTTCATTCCCACTTTGATGAGTGACATGATGCCTAGGAGGAATATTTCATTGAAAATCAATGCATAGGTTAGGACATACATAGAATCATCTAAAACACATCACTAAGGCATGGAATTTATTAGTTCAAGATAAAATGATCCAATAATTTAAAATTAACAACCACAAACTAGACTCAATTTCAACCGTGCAAGGAAAATGAAACCATATGGTTACTAGACGATAAAGTGCTCAAATTTAACCTTTAGGGTACATGTATGTATGACTTTAATTATACAATTTAATGTGTAGATACTATGGATTTTTATGTTATGGATTTTTTAATGTTATAAATTGAATGTGTCTTCAAATAAAATGTATTTTGTATTTGTGCATGTTTAATGTGATTTAAATAACTTTCAAATTATGTATATTATTTAAATAGTTTGTTGATACATATTTTTTAATTGTTTAACATTCAGTTGTAATTTCATTATTCACATGGATCCTGAATTTAACATAGAATATTTTATACCTAATGCAGAACCTAAAGGTCCAATACATCCAGATCCACCACCACAACAAAACTCCACACCTCCACACTCTCCACCTCCTAATCCCCAACACCTTAGATTAAATCAGGCTCAATTAAGAGAGAGCATTAGGGAAAATCTCAATGCGATTCAAGAAAATATAGTTTTGATAAAAAATGAGCCTACTATGCCCCCCATCTCACACGGTTTGCTTCTTTGATGAAATCTGTTGTCGATTATGTTTGATCTATTGATGCAAACCTAGATAGGTTGCAAAAATGGAGAAGAGAGACAAGATGATTCTATGCAGATGGATTTTCCTATAATGAAATTAATGAGCTTAAAATTACTAAACAAGCCATTTGCCAACAATTTTTAGGCCCCAAAAAAATGAGCCAATTTCACCGCCCACCAAAAAATGAATTTCAATTAAATGGTGTAGGCAACTATAGATATCTAGAATTTTTTGGGATAGATGGTGGATGGTGTTTGATACTCCAAGACATGGTAATTGTGAGGTGCCCCTATACTGTTTGAGAAACTTATGGGTTAGGTTGAGTTGGGTTTCAAACCAAACTATTTTGATATGAGTTCATTTCAGGGAGTTGGGCATGCAATGCCCCAACATAGAATTAGGAGCACATTTTGATCCTAAACTAAATTCTCTGAATTCTCCTATTGTTGCTCCTTCTTCTCCTGGTGTTCCCACTTTATTTCAGAAGTACGCAATGTTGTTGACATTAGGATAATTGACTTCTTTTTTAGGACATATCACTCATCAGACTACACACACGATGGCTAAACTAGGAAATAAAGAGCATGGAGGCTCAGGCTATGGGAATACTCAGTAATCGACTTCAGGTGACCCAAATGCATCTAGGATGAAGTCATATATGGATTTACTATATTCTGAGTATCATCCTACATAGGTATGTTCATCTTTTGAACTTAGGAACATTTAAATAATTTGTTTTATAATGTACAAAATCCATGTAAATAATAGCATCAAATTATATATATAATATAATGTTATTTTAAGAAGTTTTTAGTGTAGATGCATGATCACACGATGCTTGAATCTCGAAATGATCATGTCTATATTTTGAGTGCTATAGAATTGGGCTCACCTTTTGGTTAGGTACAAACCAATATAAATTTTAATTTATGTGGAATATCTAATTTAATTCAAATTTTTACACATTGGTAGAATGATATATTATATCTTGATGTAGGGAGGTCATGCGATACTTAGCACTGACCAACGACAAGTTGTGGTGAGTGTTCCTAAGTCATCATCAGCTTAGGTGTGTGCTATCAAAATTTTGTTAAGTTTAAATTAAATACACGTCATAGATCTAATTTAATTTGAATTTGTACACATGTGTGAATGATATATACATTGTTGTATCTATATGTAGGGATTTCATGTGTTACCCATGGTGGGTACACCTGATACATTGTCAAAATTTATGCATGGGAAATCTAAGGTGCATGATCATGAGGTCATATCATTCGAGTTTGTAAAATTTAATAAATCTCCTATACAATTTTTAGGGACCTTTTAAATATATATATTTGATGTTTTAACATATTATTTTCCTTATATGAATATGTAGGATATAGTATGTAATGCCCCACCAAGTAACCCTAAAGGAAGTTGCAATTAATGTCTTAAGTGCACAATTTTTTTTATTAAAGTGTAATTAACATACACATTCACTTACGAATTCACAACAACCTCTAAGGCTACAAGTTTGGGATTAATTAAAACCCAAGAATTCAACATATAAGATCAATAACAGTGTTTACATATTGAATCAAGTACTCATACATTCCATAAATAATAAATTCACCATAACATAAAGAGATATTATAAACTCCAATTACATTAACATAATCATAGGGTTGCAATTCTCATTCCCTGAATGACATAATAATACAAATGTGATACATATACAAATACCCACCTCAAATACAAATGAGGGGTAAAATAACATGAGTCTAACTGCAATAAATATAATGCTTGAAATGAATATTGGAACTACGAGCTCTCCAACTGGATACCTCGCCATTATGAAATGAAGATCAAAGGGCACCCAACAGTGTATGGTGCGTGTTCCACCCAACCAAGTAGTACCTGAAGGCCCACCCCCTAGTCTAAGAGATAGTAACAACATAACATGATCAACCCTACAACCTCTAGTTACAGGTTGACACATACTGACTCATACTAACACAACCAATCACACGTACAACACAAGTACAACTCTAACATTAGTGACATAGGTCACATTGCTTCCAGATATAAAACAAATCAACTATGTTAAGAAAACCATACACATAAAATCATGTACATACTATTGTCATAGAAAGAGTGTCATCACATAGATCAACATGGGATATCCTCTCAGAATCTTCATAGGCTTCGAGCCCGATTATGGGATATCCTAGTGGCCTCAATGGAATCTTGACCCCCATAATCACTCATGTGGAATCAAATACCTCTCGTAAGGGCAAGATAGTTGACCTTGCCATTCCAAGCCTAAACGAGCACTTGTGTCTATGAGTCAGGCTAAATTATCTTGATTAGTGTAAAATACTACCTAATCTCCTAAGTACATTATTTAAGTTATCACTTGATTAAACTACCTCTGTAGGTTATCCAGTTTACCTCTTTGGGCTCTGGCGCCTAAAGGAAGCCACTCTTCTACTTGAAAACATACCAAACAAAACCAATCACCAAGGGTGCCCAAGTGCATACAAACTAGATAAAACAACAACTCCATCTCTAGGAGGAAACAAAACACATAATCCACTCCTACCAGAGGAGGCACAAATCATCCTTGTTCATGGAAACTAGGAAAATCATTGACAAGCCACCATGCACTACCAAACATAAATACAAATGGTTGACATCACAAAATGACAACACCCATCCTCTAGGATCCTCTAGAAGACTTATATATTAAGGACACATTAAACCCATTTCCCCAAACAAGAACATGAAGGAAATATTCATAGAAAGCAATTGAAATAATCTAATTTTGAATATTCTAAATCCATTTCATTTTCAAAATGATTTCACAACAAACATGATAATTTCCTTAATAGAATAATTGATTAATATAATTAATTGCCTCATCAATTACAGAGAAGGGGAAATACTAACTCAACAATTAAATCAAATCCCTTCATTGATTTTACAATCAACATAAGTCCATGCAAGTAAATCCCTTCAATTTCCCAACTAAAACTTATAATTTCCTCAATTTATTTAAAATACCCCTTTCTCTATCAATATAAACTATGATTACAAATCATTTCCTTTTAAATCTCCAATAATACTAAATTGCATGCAGCAAAATAAAATAAGTTAAATATTAAATATACACTTAATTGTATATGCACATTCAATATATACATTAAATATATATTAATATATTTAACTATATATATAAAATAATATATATACGTTAAACATATCTACTATCATTTTACAAAGTACCAAATTGTTTTATTTAAAATAAAAATAAAAACTTTAATAATAATTTCCAAAATATATATAAATATAAATATTATATATATATATATATATTAAATATAATATATATACATATATATATATTAAATATAATATATATACATATATATATATAATATATACACATATATATAATATTTATATATATTATTTATTTAATATTAAATAAAATTAGAATATTGAAATCTGAGTTTAATCGTAGGCGGACAGAATTAGTAAATTCACTTTTTTTTTAAAGCATAAAACTTTCATATGATTTGGGGACGGGTCGGTTGTAGCTGAACCCCCCTTCCTTCCCTTGGCATGGTCTGCAACACTTGGGAGGAGTTGCACTGCTCATAAAGCAACACTCCCTCCACTATGTGGAGGGCGTTTCCCATGAGACAGCGCACCCTCCCCTTTGTGGGTACGGTGCGGATTTAATCCCCCATGCCATATACCAACAAGAATAAAAAAACCTACAAGTTTTAATAAACTGCAATATGTCGTACAAACACAAGAAACATATATTTTACAGAGATTTGTAATTAACATCTCAAGCATAAATATATATATTTATATATGTAAACATATATATATATATATAGATATATATATATATATATATATACATACATACATATATAATATATATATAAAGGAAATTTTAACAAAATAATTTAATTGGAAAGATTTTTTCAAAATAACCATCTATAGGCAAAATTGAGCATTTTTTTACAAAAACCCCAAATTAATAGAGCTCTATTATTTCCTCTAGAACTTTCTATTGTTTTAAAAAATGATTTCCCTACAGAGGTTTTGAATAATTTCTACACAGATTTAAACACTAAATTTTCTCTAGATCTAAATTTATTTTCCTCTAGATTTATTTCACTATTCAAATCTATTAATTCTTCAAATATCACAAATCTTATTCTTTGGTTTTCACTATAACTAAAATTTCCTAGGTTTCTTCATGACAATCACATAAGCTTTAAATTTCCTATTTTCTAAAATAAATTAAACTTTCCTTTATAGATCTAGCATAGCAAATTTTCTACAACAATACAATTTCACTACAAATTTTAAACAAATCTAAATACACAAGAAAAGAACATGTTTGAAGAAGCTTCTGAAGTGTTGAAGTTTTGATGCCGAGCCTCTTCCAAAGCTTTCACAACTTCTTCCCAGAAAACATAATTTTTCCAAAACAAAGTATGTATCCAATATCACAACAAATTATTCCTAAATAATTATTTTTAATTTCCAACATCAAAAACCTCTCAAATATTCTATGTTTCTCCAATTTTCATTCTTCCCAAAATATCCTAAACTCTATCGTGAAGAAGCTTTCCTCTTCTTCACCCCAAAACCCAAATTCTCTTCGAGAATTAATTTTTAACAACCTCTTGATTAATTAACTCACACATGCTGACAATTAACAAATATCTTAATCAATCACATTTATTTTCACAAATAAAATTTAATAACTTCTAATTTAAATTTAATTCCAAAATAAATTTAATTCTCTTTTTCACCTTTCAAAAGAAACAATTTTAATTATTTAATAAATAAATTTAACCCCTTGGATTAAATTTAATTTACTAAATAAATTAAATTTAATTAATTAATTTAAATAAAAATATTCTATCAAAAATGTCAAAAATTAATTAAATAAAAATCAACATAATTTAAACATTTATCTCCATAACAAGAATCCTTCAGAATTAAACAATATTAAACAAGGCAACTGATAACACAACAACTATGACTAATGACACACTGTGGCTAGGGTGTAGACCTGACACATGTTACCTAGCTACTATCTCTCCTTCAACTTGACCATTGGGTTGACACACTCAAACCTGTGAAACCAAGTGGAGTTAATGTCATGTACCTGCAAACCTATAAATCAGATAAAAGAGATCATCTATATATAAGCAACATAAAATAGACACTGTGAAGAGGAAATCACAAAATCATAGGGTGCTCACAAGTGAGTGATGCGATCCCATCCCCTTCACCAATACACTCATCAGAAATTGGCAGTTCAATAATACTCAAATATTCCATATATAATAAACATGTTATAGAAACAACCATTATTACACCAATTAAAGCATGTCAAATAAAGCATCAGAACATACATCACACAAGCACAAAGGTCTATGTCACTCTATAAATGGTTATAAAATAACACACATGATAGAGTATGCAAAGTATCAGAGTATCCAAAAAACAAATCAAATCAAAACAAGGAGACACTATCCAATAGAAAAAGAAAAATAGAAGGGTATTACATCCTTCCCCCTAGGGTTAGGCTTACTCCTGGAAGCCTACAAACAAGTAGGGATATAATTCCCCCATACATACTACACCGAAATCAAAACCTCGACCCCTGAGGATGAGTATCATGCACTGCACATCCAACTCCAGAAGTCTCAACTACAACTCCCTGATATCCAGGCTGACGGTTATCAACTGCAACATAAGCTTGATGAGATCTACCTCAATCCCCTACTAGTGGCTCTGACCAAATCTAGAAGTGTTTTGATGCAGAAAGTTCCTAGAAAGGTGGCCCTATTGGCTGCAAGAGTAACACCTTGTGTTACAATTGAACCCATCGTCCCCTAATGGTCGAACAGACTACAACATACTACCCCAGTCAGTCATAGACTATGAAATCTGGACTAGTTGCACCTGATGATTGCACTTATTGTGCACCCAATTCTGGTTCCTCCTAGGTGAAGAATCATCATCATCCTAATATGATTGAGAGTCCTTACGCTTTCCAAGTGCACTTTGATATTTCCCACTCTAAGTAGTCCCCTATTGAGTCATCAATGATCCAACTCCCTAAGTCTGACCCCATCGTGCACTAGACCCATCTCCTGAACCACTGCCAATTTGTATGCCAGTATGGCCCCCTAGTGCCATGGCTAAGTTCTCCACTTGTCGTGCCTTCTCCACAACTGTCTCCATAGATTTGGGTTCAAAGACCCTCACTCCACCGCTAATATAGGCATTCAAGCCCCTGAAAAAGTGTCGAACGATCATCCCCTCATCATCACCTATTCCTACGAACTATTTAAGTTTGTAGAAGCATTGCTCATACTACTCAACGATCATGGATAACTGTTGTAAGACGTGAAACTCATCACCTCTAAGCTGAAGCCCAATGGTCAGAAAGGAAGCAAGATCTGAACCACTTTAGAAACATCTCCTAGGACACTATATTAATATCTATGTGGAGCTTCTTCTCCTCTAGCTTCCACTATGTGGATGCAAACCCCCATAGGTGCATGATAGTGCACCATGCTTTGGTATTACTACTATATGTGTGCATAGCAAAGCATCAGTCAAGTACTATAAGCCAAGTCTCTACCTCTAATCCACTACCTACTTCATCAAATGATGGTGGTCATGCCCTAAGTAAATCCCTCATATGTGCAGAGCCTACTATCTCTACATGTGTTGGAACTACTCTCACACTAGGATTACCCTATAAATCTTCCTGTCTCAAACCAAGGAGTGCTAATGCCTCCTCAAATTCTCTACATGTGGTCTCGATCCTTAGAGGATCTTGTTTTCTATCACTTCCCCCTAGGCCATTCTATGATGCCTTATGCTCCTCCTGATCTGGAATATGTGTAACATGAGGAGGAGAGTCATGCTAGCTCCCTTTGTGACTTCCTACCTGGCCACATCCTCGTCCTTTGCCTCATCTGCATCTGGGAGGCATAATCCTACATAGACACATAAAGGTATTATACAGGGTAACACTTGAAAACCTACACAACTAAAGCTTAATGGGTACATCATAATCCTAGAGCAACTAGTGTTTAAACTCGAGCTCTGATACCATGTGTAATGCCCTACCAAGTAACCCTAAAGGAAGTTGCAATTAACATCTTAAGTGATTTTATTTATTTATTAAAGTGTAGTTAACATACACATTCACTTATGAATTGACAATAGCCTCTAAGGCTACAATATTGGGATTACTTAAAACCCAAACACTCAACATATAACATCAATAACATTGTTTACATACTAAATCAAGTAATCATACATTCCATTAATAATAAATTCACCATAACATAAAAAGAGATATAATACACTTCAATTACATTAACATAATCATAAGGTTACAACTCTCATTCCCTGAATGAGGTAGTAATACAACTATGATACATATACAAATACCCACCTTGAATACAAATGAGGGGTAAAATACAATGCTTGAAATGAATACTGGAATTGCGAGCTCTCCAACTAGATACCTCACCATCAAGAACTAAAGATAAAAGGGGACCCAATGGTGTATGGTGCATGTTCCACCCAACCAAGTGGTAACCGAAGGCCCATCCCCATGCTAGGAGATAGTAACAACATAACATGATCAAGCCTACAACCTCTAGTCATAGGCTGACACATAATGACTCATACTGACACAACCAATCACACATACAACATAAGTACAACTCTAACATCATTGAAATAGGTCACATTGCTTCAAGATATAAAACAAATTGAGTATGTTAAGAAAACCATACACATAAAATCACATACCAAATGTTGTCATAGAAAGAGTGTCATCACATAGATCAAACAGGGTGGATTACAAAACCTGATAAGATCCCAAGTAGACTTCCAAGAATTCATAAACAAGAATATGTTAAGGGGGATCAATACTAAGAATGGAATATACACTTGGACAGACTGAAGATCGGGCCACTCTGGATTAGCAGAAAAATTGGATAGATTTTTGGTGGCAAGGGAATGGAATCAAGGAATGAACTTGTTGGAGGCCTCAATTCTACATTGGAGCGGTTCAAATCATTTTTGAATACAACTTGAACTCCAGCCAAATATTTTCAAAGGGGAATCTCCCTTAAGATTTGAAAAAATGTGGATGAGGTACCAAAGCCTTTTCAAACATATATTGATTTGGTGGAAGGAATTTTGGATCACTAACCAGTCACACCTTTACTCCTTCCAGAAGAAAATTTCTCATATCAAAACAAGAATGTGAGTATGGAATAAAGATAAATTCAAAAATATTTTTGAAGGGAGTGATAAGATAGAAAATGAGCTCAAAATCTTAAATGAGGAAATAATTAAGAGTGGTATTGGGAAGGAGGAGTACCTAAGGGAGAAATATCTACTAGAGGCCCAATCCGAGTCCTTAGCAAGAATGGAATGTCACTAGAAGCAGAAATCTAGGGAACAGTGGCTCCAAGAAGAAGATAGGAACACTAGCTTCATCCATAACTCAACCTTGATCAAAATCAATTCAAACTGGATAATGAAGTTGATGTGAGATGATGGGTCTCTTGCCAGGACAACACAGGAAATCAATCAAAAAGCAGTTAAGTAGTTTGAGTCACTATTTAAAAAAGAAGATCAAGAGGATGCAGGCTCAAGGGAGGATTTCATCAATGGAATTGCGAAGTTGATCTTAGAGAATGACAATGAAGAACTTACTAAACCCATCACTATGGAGGAACTCAGAAAGGAAACATTCCAACTAGGAGTAAACAAATCCCCAGGCTTGGATGGATCCCTAGCCTCCTTTTTCTAGACATATTGGGAAACAATTAAGGAAGATCTAGTCCAAGTAGTAGAAGAGTCAAGGAAGAAAAAAACAATGCTAAGAGCAATCAATCATAGCTTCATAGCACTCATTCCAGAAAAGATAGAGGCAAACTGCATGGGGGAATACAAGCCAATCTCCCCTTGTAGAAAATATATAAAATAATCACGAAGACCATCACCAAAAGGCTCAAAATGGAAATAAATAAAATCATCTCAGAAGAGAAAAGTGGTTTTATCCTGGGTAGGTCAATTGTGGAAGGAATAATAGTGACACATGAAACAATCCACTCAACAAGGAAGTTAAGATTACCAAGCATGATCTTAAAGTTAGATATCCTTAAGGAATATGAAAGGGTGGATAGATAGTTCTTGTAGGATATTCTATTACGATTCATATTTGATAGTGAGATAGTGGGTTGGATTAAATTTTGCATAAGTGGCCCAAGATTCTCAATCCTAATAAATGGAGTCACCCAAGGATTCATTGATTCTTCCTAGGGGATAAGGAAAGGTGATCCACCACCCCTATCTTTTTTCATCATAATGGGGAAAGCTTTGGGTAGGAAAATTGGTCAATACAAAGAGGAATGTTCTTGGAAAGGAATTGAGGTAGCACCAAGGGTAGGAGCAAGCACCCATCAATAATTCATGGATGATACCATCCTCTTTGGATTAGCCACAAGAGTGGAGGCAGGGAGAATCAGAGAGGTTCTAAAAAATTATAGTAAAGCTTCTGGCCAAGCCATCAACTGGATAAAATCATAAGTCTTCTTTCTCAATACCCAACCTAGCCTACAATGAGATCTCACAAAAATATTGGGTATCAAATCTGCTAGCCTTCCAGGGAGATTTCTAGGGATGCCATTGTTCAACAGAGCTAACCACATGACCTTTTAGGACATACTAGTAGGAAATTGCAGAAAGAAAATGAAACTCTGGAAAGGAAAATGGCTAACATTAGTGGACAAGCTTATCCTGATTAAAATTGTTCTGGCAGTGATTCTCATTTATTCAATGTCGTGCCTAAAAATCCCTGAGGGCATTGTGGACTAGCTCAATCAAATTATGAGGAAATTCTTTTGGAATGGACCGGAGGACTCAAATAAGGTTCCCCTACTAGCATGCGATAAGGTACATGTAAACCTCGGGTCTCAAGTGGGGCAGGAATAAGGCAGCTAAAGGAAATGAACCAGGCCATGGGTGCCAAACTGGTTTGGAAAATGTAGAAGAGAAATCATAAATGGGTCAGAATCTTGAGAAAAAAATATCTTGACTCAAATGAGCTAATAAGCATAGTCACAGTACTCAATCCACTAATAGGATCAGCAATTTGGAACTTCATATGTGAAGGGAAAGACATCATATACAAGCATGTCTCGTGGGAAGTCCATAATAGCATAAAAGCATAATTCTGGGAAGATTTGTGGGATGGACACGCTATGTTAAACAATATGTTGGGACTGGAGGCCATCAAGGAAGAAACTACTAGGGTATGGGGCCATAAGGTAAGTGATTATGGTGAAATTGTATGGGAGAATGGAGTCCAAAAGTGGAGATGGAAAAACCTAAATACACTTAATGCCCCTGCAATACAATAAAAGCCCTTGAAAAGAATATTGTAAGCTAGAACCTTCCCTGTTGGTGAAGGGGAAGATGTTTTGAGATGGAGTGCCTCAGGAGATGGAGAGTATAAAGTGAAGATTGGATACAAGATCAAGGAAAGAAGAGTGGAAGGGAAAACTTGGCCAATTACACTATGTTGGGGGAAAAATGCTCTACCAAAAGCCAGAGTGTTCACATGGCTAGCCACTTTGGGAAGGACATTAACTTAGGATAGGCTATCAAAGTTAGGATTCAGAGGCCCTAGTAGATGTGTAATGTGCAAAAACTAGGTAGAGTCAGCATCCCACCTCCTTCTTACCCACCCCTATGCTGAATCTTATTGGAAATTCATCCTTAAACATCTAAATTACCCAACTCCTATATCACCAAATCTATGGGATTGGGTAGCTGCGTGGCCAAATAAACTACACAAAAATGGTATTCAGAAGCATATGGAAAATAATTCCATCCACATTATGCTGGAAAATATGGAAGGAAATAAATAGGTATATTTTTCAAGAGCAATAAATGGGGAGAGAAAAATTAGCAGGTCAACTGGTGAAGGCAGTAGTGGAACTAGTAAATAATGTGACAAAAATATTACCTATCCAAAGATTGTATTCTCCAACAGGGATATTGAACTTTCTAACAAATTTGATGAGTTACACATCCCTCCCATTATAAGCACTTTGAAGGAATCACAAGAGGATGAAATTAGATGCATAACAGTTTGGCAGAAACCACTACCAGGTTGGATCAAAATAAACTTCAATGGTGCCTCCTTGGGGAATCCTAGAGCAACTGGCATCTAGTGTGTGGCAAGAGATTCCAAGGGAAAGGTGATTGCTCAAGAAGCAAAAAGTATTGGGAAAGAAACAAATAATATGGTAGAAATAAGAGCGGCACTATGCAGAGTAAAATTAGGAAAGAGCCTTGGAGCAAAAAAATTGCATCTAGAGGGAGATTCACTAAACATAACGAAAGCTATCAGATGCAACTCCACTTCGAATTGGATATTGAGGCACTGGTTAAGTCCAATACGGACCTTGATATCATCCTTTGAATATTTTTGTGTGAGCCATGTATACCATTAATGTAATACCGTGGCTAAAAACCTAGCTAAACAAGCGGTAACGAAGATGGAATACAACTCATGATGAGATAGCCAAGCCAACTTTGAGTGAAGGGTCATGACAACAATAAAGCTGAATAAATGGCGACGGCATCAGAATTTGCAATTGATAAGCTAGGTACGTTTGGGGAGTTGAGAAATCAGCACAAATGGCAAGTAAAATGTCCTTTCAAGATTTAGATGATCGACTCAAGGAAAAAATTATTCACCTCAAGCAGGTGACCTCGAGAATGTAGGACTGGAGTAAAGGCTCACTTGTGCAAAGGGACGACACATTTAAAGTAGGGCCAGAAAAGGAAACAACTGGCTATAAGAATAACCAATTCAAAGGTAGATGTTGTAACTACAATATCATTTGTAAAGGTTGGTAGAGAGAATAATGGATACACTTGTGTGTCTAGAAACAACCACCACCATGGTTCCATTCTAGGGGGAAGTGACAGACACAAGGTTGCAAGGGATTCTTTCGATAAAAGATAAATTGGTCATCCACATGATAAGGGAGGTTCTGGGGTGGGAGTTCATATGTTCATTCCACAAGCACCGTGTCAACACCAATATCCCTGGAATGTTCCTAGCAATAGCACTCTACAGGGGAATGGAGAAATATAAGATAAATAATTTATTCCAGCATGTGTTCAAGCACACGTACTTGGGTGAAATTGATGTAGTCCTCGACAACATTGATGACCTCGAGAAAATACCCATGCCACAACACTACTATATGCTCAAGAGGTGTGGTGGGAGGCCAGTTCTAAAATTCTCAATCTTGTCAATGGTAGAGCCAGAGGAACTGGCAAAATGCTACTATGACATCGATAGAAATTTTAATTTCCTCCTGCATGTGGTAGGGTTCACAGAGCTAATGTCAAAGGAAGCACTGGGAAACTACATGGCCAGGGAGGGATTCAAAGTGGATAGTGATGAGGAGGACAACAATGGGTCGTCACCCCCGGTACTACTAGACTCAAGCGAGGACTAGATAAAAGACGATGGACGAGACATGGAGGAAATTGTGAGTGGCCTTGCTCACAAAAGATGTAAAATGGAGTATCTAGTCAACTCCTGCGTGACACATGCAAATAAAATGCTCAAAGAAGCAATGAACTAGGGTTCAAGATGTGATGAATCTAGCCCTCTGTTCACTACTCTACATGGGCCATGGAAGCCAAAGGGAAGAAGGGCTAAGAATCCATGAAACCGATCAGCATAGAAGTATATTTTTTGTTTAAAAGATAAGTGGATAGGATAGTAATAGCTAGGCTGGTAGAAAGGATAAAAAAATATATTTTGTTTCTAGGCCTGTACGACATCTCAAAGTTTGAACATGGCCGAAAGGCAGCATCTGTAATATTTTTTTGACTAATAATATATAGTGCTAGCCTTACCAGTTATTAACTTACCAAAAAAAAAATTGTCTTAACAAAATAATTGATTAATATAATTAATTGCCTCATCAAGTGTAGAGAAGGGGAAATACTAACTCAACAATTAAATCAAATCCCTTGATTACTTTTAAAATCAACATAAGTCCATGCAAGTAAATACCTTCAATTTCGCAACTAAAACTTATAATTTCCTCAATTTATTTAAAATACCCCTTTCTCTATCAATATAAACTATGCATACAAATCATTTCCTTTTAAATCTCCAATAATACTAAATTGCATGTAGCTTAATAAAATAAGATAGATATAAAAAAAACACTTAAATGTATATTTTTTGTTTAAAAGATAAGTGGATAGGCTAGTAGTAGCTAGGCTGGTAGAGAAGATGAAAAAAAATATTTTGTTTTTGGGCCTGTATGGCATCTTGAAGTTTGAACTTGGCCGAAAGGCAACATCTGTAATATTTTTTTGACTGATAATATATGGTGTTGGCCTTACAAGCTATTAACTTACCAAAAAAAAAAATTATAGATGCCTTCAAGTATAAAATAAGATAAATATTAAATATACACTTAAATATATATTTTTTGTTTAAAAGATAAGTGGATAGGATAGTAGTAGCTAGGCTATTAGAAAGGATGAAATTTTTTTTTTTGTTTCTCGGCCTGTATGGCATCTCGAAGTTTGAACTTGGCTGAAAGGCAACGTCTGTAATATTTTTTTGACTGATAATATATGGTGCTGGCCTTACCAGCTATTAACTTACCAAAAAAATAAATTCCTTAACAAAATAATTGATTAATATAATTAATTGCCTCATCAATTGTAGAGAAGGGGAAATACTAACTCAACAATTAAATCAAATCCCTTGATTACTTCTAAAATCAGCATAAGTCCATGCAATTAAATCCCTTCAATTTCCCAACTAAAACTTATAATTTCCTCAATTTATTTAAAATACCCCTTTCTTTATCAATATAAACTATGCATACAAATTATTTCATTTTAAATCTCCAATAATACCAACTGTTGTCATAGAAAGAGTGTCATCACACAGATCGACATATCCTCTAGGAAGCTTCTTAGGCTCCAACCCCCATTATGGGATATCCTGGTGGCCTCAACCGAATCTCAACCCCCATACTCATGTGGAATCAAATACCTCTCATAAGGACAAGATAGTTGACCTTGCATTCCAGGCTTTCCCACTCATCCCAATCCTAAATAAGCACTTGTGTCTATGAGTGAGGCTATATTATGTTGATTACTGTGAAATACTACCTAATCTCCTATGTACATTATTTAAGTTATCACTTGATTAAACTACCTTTGAAGCTTATCCAATTTACCTCTTTGGGCTTTGGCGCCTAAAGGAAGCCACTCTTCTACTTGACAACATACCAAACAAAACCAATCACCAAGGGTTCCAAAGTGCATACAAACTAGCTAAAACAACCACTCCAACTCTAGGAGGCAAGAAATAATGAAACTCACTCCAAACACTTAGAGGTAACAAAACATATAATCCACTCCTACCAAAAGGAGGCACAAATCATCCCCGTTTGTGGAAACTGGGTAAATCACTGACAAGGAACCATGCACTACCCAAGAGAAATACAAATGGTTGACATCACAAAATGACAACCCCCATCCTCTAGGACTCTCTGGAAGACTTACATATTAAGGACACATTCAACCCATTTCCTCAAACAAGAACATGAAGGAAATATTCATAGAAGGAAATTGAAATAAACTACTTTTGCATATTCTAAATCCATTTCCTTTTCAAAATGATTTCACAACAAAGATAATAATTTCCTTAACATAATAATTGATTAATATAATTAATTGCCTCATCAACTGCAGAGAAGGGAAAATACTAACTCAACAATTAAATCGAGTCCATTGATTACTTTTAAAATCAACATAAGTACATGCAAGTAAATCCCTTCAATTTCCCAACTAAAACTTATAATTTCCTCAATTTATTTAAAATACCCCTTTCTCTATCAATATAAACTATACATACAAATCATTTCCTTTTAAATCTCCAATAATACTAAATTGCAGGCAGCAAAATAAAATAAGATAAATATTGAATATACACTTAAATATATATTAATATATTTAACTCTATATATAAAATAATATAAATACATTAAGCATATCTACTATCATTTTACAAATTACCAAATTGTTTTATTCAAAAAAAAAAGAAATTAATGATAATTTCCAAAATGTATATATATATATAAATATTAAATATATATATATGTAATATTTATATATATTATATTTTTAATATTAAATAAAATTAAAATATTGAAATCCAAGTTTAATCGAAGGTGGACAAAATTAATAAATTTGTTGTTTTTTTAAAGCATAAAACTTTCATATGATTTGGGGAGGGATCGGCTGTAGCAAACCCCATTTCCTTCCCTTGGCATGGCCTGCAACACTTGGGAGGGATTGTGCTGCTCATAAATTAGTGCTCCCTCCACTATGTGGAGAGTGCTACACATGAGATAGCGCACCCTCCCCTTTGTGGGTGTGGTGGGGATTTAATCCCCTATGCCATATACCGACAAGAATCAAAAACCTATGATTTTTCATAAAGTGCAATTCGTTGTATGGACGCAAGAAACATATATTTTACAGAGATTTGTAATTAACATCTCAAGCATTAATATATATATTTATATATGTAAACATAAATATATATACATACATATATATATATATATATAAAGGAAATTTTAACAAAATAATTTAATTGGAAATATTTTTTCAAAATAACCATGTACAGGGAAAATTGAGCAATTTTTTAGAAAAAACCCCAAATCAATAGAGCTCTATTATTTCCTCTAGAACTTTCTATTGTTTAAAAAAACATTTTCCCTACAAAGATTTTTAATAATTTCTATTTAGATTTAAACACTAAATTTTCTCTAAATCTAAATTTGTTTTCCTCTAGATTTATTTCACTGTTTAAATCTACTAATTCTTCAAATATCACAAATCTTATTCTTTGGTTTTCACTGTAACTAAAATTTCTTAGGTTTCTTCATGGAAATCACAGAAGCTTTAAATTTCCTCTTTTCTAAAACAAATTAAACTTTCGTTTATAGATCTAGCATAGAAAATTTTCTACAAGAATACAATTCCAATACAAATTTTAATCAAATCTGAATACACAAGAAAGGAACCTGTTTCAAGAAGCTTCTGAAGTGTTGAAGTTTTTATGCCAAGCCTCTTCCAAAGCTTTCATAGCTTCTTCCCATCAAACACAATTTTTCTAGAACAAAGTATGTATCCAATATCATAGTAAACTATTCCTAAATAATCATTTTTAATTTCTAACAGCAAAAACCTCTCAAATCTTCTGTGTTTCTCCAATTTTAATTCCTCCCAAAAATATCCTAAACTCTGTCGTGAAGAAGCTTTCCTCTTCTTCATCCCAAAACCCAAATTCTCTTTGGGAATTAATTTTTAACAACCTCTTAATTAATTAACTCACACTTGCTAGCAATTGACAAATATCTTAATCAATCACATTTATTTTCACAAATAAAATTTAATAACTTCTAATTTAAATTTAATTCCAAAATAAATTTATTTCTCTTTTTCAACTTTCAAAAGAAACAATTTTAATTAATCAATTTTAATTATTTAATACATAAATTTAACGCATTGGATTAAATTTAATTTACTAAATAAATTAAATTTAATTAATTAATTTAAATAAAAAACTTCTATGAAAAGTATTAAAAATTAATTAAATAAAAATCAACATAATTTAATACATAATTCAAACATTTATTTCCATAACAAGAATCCTTCAGAATTAAACAAGGCAACTAATGACACAACAACTACAATTGATGACACACTGTGCCTAGGGTGTAGATCTGACACATGTTACCTAGCTACTATCTCCCATTCAACTTAACCATTGGGTTGACACACTCAAACCTATGCAACGAAGTGGAGTCGATGTCAGGTACCTACAAACTTGTAAACAAGATAACAAAGATCATATATATAGGCAACATAAAATAGACACCGTGAAGAGGAAATCATGGAATCGCAAGGTGCTCACAAGTGAGTGATGCAATCTCGTCCCCTTCACCAATAAACTCATCATAAACGGACAGTTCAATAATACTCAAATTTATCATGTATAATAAACATTTTATAGCAACAAGCATTATTACACCAATTAAATCATGTCAAATAAAGCATCAAAAGATACATCACACAACCACAAAGGTCTATGTCACTATATAAATGGCAATCAAATAACACACATGATAAAGTATGTAAATTATCAGAGTATCCAAAAAACTAATCAAAGCAAAACAAGGACACACTATCCAGTCCAGAAAGAAAAATAGAGGGGTATTACATAGTAGATCAATCATTTGGACCTTCTTGACTGATAGTTGTGCTACTCATTGAACAAAATCTACAAATAGATTCACATGATCATATTGTAATTTATGCATACTAAAAATAATTTTTACTCTATTTACTAGACATTTAATAAAATTTATTCTTATGAAGTTTATATTTTCAAGGTGATGTATTAAATTATATCAAAATTTCTAAATAGCTTTAAATCTAATTTTAAGTTTCATGGACTCTTTTACAACATGATACATGCACATCTAGTCTATGTGGAGCAAATAAGAGACTTGATTTGATTGATCACCCTAATAGCTAGATGGTTTTAACATTTATGGACTATTGATCTCTAGTTTTATTTAAATATATGTGTTGGACTTGGCATATACATTTTGAACATGTTATTTCATGGACCATTTCACATACATTATATCAATTAATATGATCATGTTTTTGTTTATTTATATCAGTTGGCTTTAATATGATGATTATACATGCATGCAATTATGATAATGTTATGTTCATTTTGATGATTATATGCACTCATGTACATGTATAGATACTTTATCTAATTTTCAAGTAATATGCAATGTATAAATTCTTATCTAGAATCAAATTATATATATATAACTAATCACATGGTTAGGTGACAAATTAAAACATTACTTAAATAGTTTAATCATTTTCATAATAAACTAAGGGAAAGTAATTTTAACTATTTTTCAATTCTAGCAAATATTTGAATCACTAAACAAAAATCTCTCTTCTTGTATGTATATAATGTATAATCTATACAATTGAACAATTATATAAAAATATGGTAAATACAAGACATGATTTATATAAGATAAAATTGGAACAAGATATTATAAAGTGACTAAAGTTCATTGAATTTCATACATTGAACAAACATATATAATTTATATTGATGTTTAATGAAATTAGATAACATGATGAAACATATATGTGCATGCAGATATAATTAAAGCTTATCAACTTTTAGGTCAAGACCACAAATTGATATTTACATATTCTCTTGATAAAAAAAAAATTATAGTGACAATCACATGGTAGACCAACTTGATGAGATCCTGCAAAAATAATTAATGTAAGTAAAGTAACTATAGTTTATATCAGTCTTTTAACTAAATAATTCATGTGAGAAAAGAATAGTATATAGTAATTTAAGTTAGAAAACTGGATCTTATAAATTCCTTACAAATTCAAGAGATGTTTTCTATAGGATGGATTAGCAGGAGTTAACTAGGTGGATTAAGGAGAGTTAATAGAATGATTTAAAGAGATGCAAGAGGTAGGATTAAGGGGATTTGATAGAATTACTTAAAGGGATGTAAGAGTGTGGATTAAGGGGATGCATTTCATGAACCCTAGGATATGGCTTAATGGTTCCTAAGAGGATATATTAAGGGGAATTATGAGAGTGTATTAAGGAATGCAAGAGGTTTTATTAAGAGGATGTAGGAGGATATGACTTGAGGGTCCTTTAAAAGGATTGCTTAAGGGTATGCATGAGGGTAGATTAAGGGGAGTTGATAGAATGACTTAAATAGATGTAAGAGGGTTGATTAAGGGAAGTTGATAGAATGGATTAAAAGGATGTAAGAGGGTGGATTAAGGGGATGTATGTCATGAACCCTAGGATATGGATTAAGGGGGATTATAAGAGTGGCTTAAGGAATGCAAGAGGGTTTATTAAGGGGATGTAAGAGGATTTGACTTAAGGGTCATTTAAGAGGACAAATTAAGGGGATGCAAGAGGGTGAATTAAGGCAAGTTCATATAATGACTTGAAGGGATGTAAGAGGGTGGATTAAGGGAGTTGAGAGAATGAATTAAAGGGATTAATCATCTCATGAACCCTAGAAATGCTAAACCCTAAACTATAAGACCTGAAACCTAGGAGATGAACCCTAAACCATTAACCCATATGGATTTGTTATTATAAGCATCTCAAGAACCCTAGAAACCCTAAACTATAAACCCTAAACCATAGGACCTAAAGCCTAAGAGATGAAGCCTAACCCATTAACCCATATAGATATGTTATTCTGAGCATCTAATGAATCCTAGAAACCCTAAAACCTAAACCATCAGACCTAAAGCCTAAGACATGAACCCTAAACCATTAAATCATATAGATCTATTATTCTAGGAAACTCATGAGCCTTAGAAACCCTAAACCCTAAAACATGGGACCTAAATCCTAGGAGATTCAAACCCTAAACCATTCACCCATATAGATTTGTTATTATAAGCATCTCATGAACCATAGAAACCCTAAACCATAGGACCTAAATCCTAGGAGATGAACCCTAAACCATTAACCCATATAGATTTGTTATTTTAAGCATCTCACAAACCTTAGAAACCCTAAACACTAAACCATAGGACCTAAAGCCTAGGAGATGTACCGTAAACCTTTAAAACCCATATAGATCTATTACTCAAAGCATATAATGAACACTAGAAACCCTAAATCCTAGGAGATGAACCCTAAACCATTAACCCAAATAGATTTGTTATTCTAAACATCTCATGAACCATAGAAACCCTAAACCCTAAACCATAGGACTTAAAGCCTAGGAGATGAAACCTAAACCATTAACCCTAAGACCTAAATCCTAGGAGATGAATTAATGGGATGCAAGAGGATGAATTAAGGGTAGATATACAAGGATAGATTAATGATATATAATAGGATGGCTTAAGGGATCCTAAGAGGATGTTTTAAGGGGGTTTAATAGAGAGACTTGAGGGGATGCAAGAGGATTGATTAAGGGTAGATATTTGAGGATATGGCTTAAGGGGTCCTAAGAGGATGGCTAAAGGGATATTGAGAGAGTGACCTAAGGGGATGCAAGTGGATGGATTAAGGGTAGATATATGAGGATATGGATTATGGGGTGCTAAGAGGATGTATTTAGGGGTGTTGAGAAAGTGACTTAAGGGGATGCAAGTGAATGGATTAAGGGTAGATATATGAGAATATAGATTAAGGGGTCTTAAGAGGATGACTTAATGGGTGTTGAGAGAGTGACTTAAGGGGATGCACGTGGATGGATTAAGGGTATATATAAGTGGATATGAATTAAGAGGTCCTACAAGGATAGATTAAGGGGTGTTGAGAGAGTGACTTAAGGGGATGCAAGAGGATAGAATAAGGATAGATATACGAGGATATAGATTAGGAGTCCTAATAGGATGGATTAAGGGTAATTAATAGAGAGACTTAAATGGATGCAAGAGGATGGATTAATGGTACATAAGAAGATGGCTTAAGGGGTCTTAAGAGAATGGCTTAAGGGGATATGAAATCACTTGTATACTTTTTATAAAATGATGATGAATTATTTATTTTTATATTTATACTATCAATTAAATGTATCTAAAACTATATATAGTTACATGTCTCTAGATTTGAATTCCATTGTTATATATATGAATGTCCTATGTTTTTGTAAAGCATCTAGTTTTGGGAGACTTGACAAAAAAAAGATATAAAACTTTAATTAGGAAATGGCTGAAGAAAAATATATATATACATGTATATGTGATAAATTTTTAACTACATATCCACTATCAATTCAATATATACACAACTATATACATACCAATATTTATTTACTCTTTTGTGCCATCTAAATCCTCTCTATTTTTTAATGCATCTATGATTGTCTCATTTAGTCATCCATTGAAAGTGTCCATAAAACTTTATTAGTAGGCCTCCCTTGTTATCTATCTAGTTTTATCTTGGTTCAAGCCAAAATCAAATGTATATAATGTATAATCTTCTTGTGTCTTACATAATCTTCAAATGTAGGAAAGACATTCTTTCTTATCAAATATTTTCAAAGCCAAGTGCCAACAACAAGCATCAAACCAACTGGATACTCAAATTTGTCATTATCCACTCTAGGATGTACCAACTTATGTTTTCTCTCAACACATATAGGAAAAAAATACTCTACCTCCTCTTCATTCCCCTTAGATGCAACAACAACATACACATGTCCTACAAAAAGCCTAAAAAAATCAATAAAGAGTGACTTATATTTAATTCACATATAAACATGCATACATATAAAATTCTAGTCAATTTAATGTACCTTCTTGTACAAGATCAAAAACACAATAATAATTATCTAATGTGAACACTTGATTATCTTCAATTAGTGCTCCATGTTGAACATGTGTCGATGTAGGTATTAAGGCTCTTTGTTGCCATTGTTTGACCCATTTCGTATTTTCACTTGCCTCCCAATCACCTGCAATACAAAATTGACAAAAGCATGCCAACTCCCTTGTCCATATTGTCCATGTGTTTGCATTTGAACTCTTAAACAAATGCTATTTTGTAGATCCATTAATTGTTTGACAATCTTGTCAATAAAAAATATCTTTTTATTCAAATAACCAAAAGAAGTATCAAATTATTGAGCTCTCACAGTCTATTATTGTAGATAATTTGGCATTGCACTGGAATCTACAATTGCACGTGCATCTCTAAATTTCATAGCATCCTCAAATTTTAGTTTCTCTCTAGCAAGAGCTCTTTTCACACATGCACCTGCTCCATCATGTTCTACCTTACTATTTACATCTTCAAAAAAACTCCACATGTGCTAGATATTATTTTCGTTATGAACTCCACATAACCAATAAAAAATTCTAGCATATTTGAATTGACCTGTGCAATTATTTGACCATATGAGATATTCTCTCATTTTAATTCCTCTCTCTTTTGACTTTTTATAAAATATATAAAAACAATATTGAGCAAACTCAGATGAATGTAATTGATTATCA
>CM021104.1:320811946-321019044 GCA_007115665.2 Sequoiadendron giganteum
GAAAGGATGAAATTTTTTTTTTTGTTTCTCGGCCTGTATGGCATCTCGAAGTTTGAACTTGGCTGAAAGGCAACGTCTGTAATATTTTTTTGACTGATAATATATGGTGCTGGCCTTACCAGCTATTAACTTACCAAAAAAATAAATTCCTTAACAAAATAATTGATTAATATAATTAATTGCCTCATCAATTGTAGAGAAGGGGAAATACTAACTCAACAATTAAATCAAATCCCTTGATTACTTCTAAAATCAGCATAAGTCCATGCAATTAAATCCCTTCAATTTCCCAACTAAAACTTATAATTTCCTCAATTTATTTAAAATACCCCTTTCTTTATCAATATAAACTATGCATACAAATTATTTCATTTTAAATCTCCAATAATACCAACTGTTGTCATAGAAAGAGTGTCATCACACAGATCGACATATCCTCTAGGAAGCTTCTTAGGCTCCAACCCCCATTATGGGATATCCTGGTGGCCTCAACCGAATCTCAACCCCCATACTCATGTGGAATCAAATACCTCTCATAAGGACAAGATAGTTGACCTTGCATTCCAGGCTTTCCCACTCATCCCAATCCTAAATAAGCACTTGTGTCTATGAGTGAGGCTATATTATGTTGATTACTGTGAAATACTACCTAATCTCCTATGTACATTATTTAAGTTATCACTTGATTAAACTACCTTTGAAGCTTATCCAATTTACCTCTTTGGGCTTTGGCGCCTAAAGGAAGCCACTCTTCTACTTGACAACATACCAAACAAAACCAATCACCAAGGGTTCCAAAGTGCATACAAACTAGCTAAAACAACCACTCCAACTCTAGGAGGCAAGAAATAATGAAACTCACTCCAAACACTTAGAGGTAACAAAACATATAATCCACTCCTACCAAAAGGAGGCACAAATCATCCCCGTTTGTGGAAACTGGGTAAATCACTGACAAGGAACCATGCACTACCCAAGAGAAATACAAATGGTTGACATCACAAAATGACAACCCCCATCCTCTAGGACTCTCTGGAAGACTTACATATTAAGGACACATTCAACCCATTTCCTCAAACAAGAACATGAAGGAAATATTCATAGAAGGAAATTGAAATAAACTACTTTTGCATATTCTAAATCCATTTCCTTTTCAAAATGATTTCACAACAAAGATAATAATTTCCTTAACATAATAATTGATTAATATAATTAATTGCCTCATCAACTGCAGAGAAGGGAAAATACTAACTCAACAATTAAATCGAGTCCATTGATTACTTTTAAAATCAACATAAGTACATGCAAGTAAATCCCTTCAATTTCCCAACTAAAACTTATAATTTCCTCAATTTATTTAAAATACCCCTTTCTCTATCAATATAAACTATACATACAAATCATTTCCTTTTAAATCTCCAATAATACTAAATTGCAGGCAGCAAAATAAAATAAGATAAATATTGAATATACACTTAAATATATATTAATATATTTAACTCTATATATAAAATAATATAAATACATTAAGCATATCTACTATCATTTTACAAATTACCAAATTGTTTTATTCAAAAAAAAAAGAAATTAATGATAATTTCCAAAATGTATATATATATATAAATATTAAATATATATATATGTAATATTTATATATATTATATTTTTAATATTAAATAAAATTAAAATATTGAAATCCAAGTTTAATCGAAGGTGGACAAAATTAATAAATTTGTTGTTTTTTTAAAGCATAAAACTTTCATATGATTTGGGGAGGGATCGGCTGTAGCAAACCCCATTTCCTTCCCTTGGCATGGCCTGCAACACTTGGGAGGGATTGTGCTGCTCATAAATTAGTGCTCCCTCCACTATGTGGAGAGTGCTACACATGAGATAGCGCACCCTCCCCTTTGTGGGTGTGGTGGGGATTTAATCCCCTATGCCATATACCGACAAGAATCAAAAACCTATGATTTTTCATAAAGTGCAATTCGTTGTATGGACGCAAGAAACATATATTTTACAGAGATTTGTAATTAACATCTCAAGCATTAATATATATATTTATATATGTAAACATAAATATATATACATACATATATATATATATATATAAAGGAAATTTTAACAAAATAATTTAATTGGAAATATTTTTTCAAAATAACCATGTACAGGGAAAATTGAGCAATTTTTTAGAAAAAACCCCAAATCAATAGAGCTCTATTATTTCCTCTAGAACTTTCTATTGTTTAAAAAAACATTTTCCCTACAAAGATTTTTAATAATTTCTATTTAGATTTAAACACTAAATTTTCTCTAAATCTAAATTTGTTTTCCTCTAGATTTATTTCACTGTTTAAATCTACTAATTCTTCAAATATCACAAATCTTATTCTTTGGTTTTCACTGTAACTAAAATTTCTTAGGTTTCTTCATGGAAATCACAGAAGCTTTAAATTTCCTCTTTTCTAAAACAAATTAAACTTTCGTTTATAGATCTAGCATAGAAAATTTTCTACAAGAATACAATTCCAATACAAATTTTAATCAAATCTGAATACACAAGAAAGGAACCTGTTTCAAGAAGCTTCTGAAGTGTTGAAGTTTTTATGCCAAGCCTCTTCCAAAGCTTTCATAGCTTCTTCCCATCAAACACAATTTTTCTAGAACAAAGTATGTATCCAATATCATAGTAAACTATTCCTAAATAATCATTTTTAATTTCTAACAGCAAAAACCTCTCAAATCTTCTGTGTTTCTCCAATTTTAATTCCTCCCAAAAATATCCTAAACTCTGTCGTGAAGAAGCTTTCCTCTTCTTCATCCCAAAACCCAAATTCTCTTTGGGAATTAATTTTTAACAACCTCTTAATTAATTAACTCACACTTGCTAGCAATTGACAAATATCTTAATCAATCACATTTATTTTCACAAATAAAATTTAATAACTTCTAATTTAAATTTAATTCCAAAATAAATTTATTTCTCTTTTTCAACTTTCAAAAGAAACAATTTTAATTAATCAATTTTAATTATTTAATACATAAATTTAACGCATTGGATTAAATTTAATTTACTAAATAAATTAAATTTAATTAATTAATTTAAATAAAAAACTTCTATGAAAAGTATTAAAAATTAATTAAATAAAAATCAACATAATTTAATACATAATTCAAACATTTATTTCCATAACAAGAATCCTTCAGAATTAAACAAGGCAACTAATGACACAACAACTACAATTGATGACACACTGTGCCTAGGGTGTAGATCTGACACATGTTACCTAGCTACTATCTCCCATTCAACTTAACCATTGGGTTGACACACTCAAACCTATGCAACGAAGTGGAGTCGATGTCAGGTACCTACAAACTTGTAAACAAGATAACAAAGATCATATATATAGGCAACATAAAATAGACACCGTGAAGAGGAAATCATGGAATCGCAAGGTGCTCACAAGTGAGTGATGCAATCTCGTCCCCTTCACCAATAAACTCATCATAAACGGACAGTTCAATAATACTCAAATTTATCATGTATAATAAACATTTTATAGCAACAAGCATTATTACACCAATTAAATCATGTCAAATAAAGCATCAAAAGATACATCACACAACCACAAAGGTCTATGTCACTATATAAATGGCAATCAAATAACACACATGATAAAGTATGTAAATTATCAGAGTATCCAAAAAACTAATCAAAGCAAAACAAGGACACACTATCCAGTCCAGAAAGAAAAATAGAGGGGTATTACATAGTAGATCAATCATTTGGACCTTCTTGACTGATAGTTGTGCTACTCATTGAACAAAATCTACAAATAGATTCACATGATCATATTGTAATTTATGCATACTAAAAATAATTTTTACTCTATTTACTAGACATTTAATAAAATTTATTCTTATGAAGTTTATATTTTCAAGGTGATGTATTAAATTATATCAAAATTTCTAAATAGCTTTAAATCTAATTTTAAGTTTCATGGACTCTTTTACAACATGATACATGCACATCTAGTCTATGTGGAGCAAATAAGAGACTTGATTTGATTGATCACCCTAATAGCTAGATGGTTTTAACATTTATGGACTATTGATCTCTAGTTTTATTTAAATATATGTGTTGGACTTGGCATATACATTTTGAACATGTTATTTCATGGACCATTTCACATACATTATATCAATTAATATGATCATGTTTTTGTTTATTTATATCAGTTGGCTTTAATATGATGATTATACATGCATGCAATTATGATAATGTTATGTTCATTTTGATGATTATATGCACTCATGTACATGTATAGATACTTTATCTAATTTTCAAGTAATATGCAATGTATAAATTCTTATCTAGAATCAAATTATATATATATAACTAATCACATGGTTAGGTGACAAATTAAAACATTACTTAAATAGTTTAATCATTTTCATAATAAACTAAGGGAAAGTAATTTTAACTATTTTTCAATTCTAGCAAATATTTGAATCACTAAACAAAAATCTCTCTTCTTGTATGTATATAATGTATAATCTATACAATTGAACAATTATATAAAAATATGGTAAATACAAGACATGATTTATATAAGATAAAATTGGAACAAGATATTATAAAGTGACTAAAGTTCATTGAATTTCATACATTGAACAAACATATATAATTTATATTGATGTTTAATGAAATTAGATAACATGATGAAACATATATGTGCATGCAGATATAATTAAAGCTTATCAACTTTTAGGTCAAGACCACAAATTGATATTTACATATTCTCTTGATAAAAAAAAAATTATAGTGACAATCACATGGTAGACCAACTTGATGAGATCCTGCAAAAATAATTAATGTAAGTAAAGTAACTATAGTTTATATCAGTCTTTTAACTAAATAATTCATGTGAGAAAAGAATAGTATATAGTAATTTAAGTTAGAAAACTGGATCTTATAAATTCCTTACAAATTCAAGAGATGTTTTCTATAGGATGGATTAGCAGGAGTTAACTAGGTGGATTAAGGAGAGTTAATAGAATGATTTAAAGAGATGCAAGAGGTAGGATTAAGGGGATTTGATAGAATTACTTAAAGGGATGTAAGAGTGTGGATTAAGGGGATGCATTTCATGAACCCTAGGATATGGCTTAATGGTTCCTAAGAGGATATATTAAGGGGAATTATGAGAGTGTATTAAGGAATGCAAGAGGTTTTATTAAGAGGATGTAGGAGGATATGACTTGAGGGTCCTTTAAAAGGATTGCTTAAGGGTATGCATGAGGGTAGATTAAGGGGAGTTGATAGAATGACTTAAATAGATGTAAGAGGGTTGATTAAGGGAAGTTGATAGAATGGATTAAAAGGATGTAAGAGGGTGGATTAAGGGGATGTATGTCATGAACCCTAGGATATGGATTAAGGGGGATTATAAGAGTGGCTTAAGGAATGCAAGAGGGTTTATTAAGGGGATGTAAGAGGATTTGACTTAAGGGTCATTTAAGAGGACAAATTAAGGGGATGCAAGAGGGTGAATTAAGGCAAGTTCATATAATGACTTGAAGGGATGTAAGAGGGTGGATTAAGGGAGTTGAGAGAATGAATTAAAGGGATTAATCATCTCATGAACCCTAGAAATGCTAAACCCTAAACTATAAGACCTGAAACCTAGGAGATGAACCCTAAACCATTAACCCATATGGATTTGTTATTATAAGCATCTCAAGAACCCTAGAAACCCTAAACTATAAACCCTAAACCATAGGACCTAAAGCCTAAGAGATGAAGCCTAACCCATTAACCCATATAGATATGTTATTCTGAGCATCTAATGAATCCTAGAAACCCTAAAACCTAAACCATCAGACCTAAAGCCTAAGACATGAACCCTAAACCATTAAATCATATAGATCTATTATTCTAGGAAACTCATGAGCCTTAGAAACCCTAAACCCTAAAACATGGGACCTAAATCCTAGGAGATTCAAACCCTAAACCATTCACCCATATAGATTTGTTATTATAAGCATCTCATGAACCATAGAAACCCTAAACCATAGGACCTAAATCCTAGGAGATGAACCCTAAACCATTAACCCATATAGATTTGTTATTTTAAGCATCTCACAAACCTTAGAAACCCTAAACACTAAACCATAGGACCTAAAGCCTAGGAGATGTACCGTAAACCTTTAAAACCCATATAGATCTATTACTCAAAGCATATAATGAACACTAGAAACCCTAAATCCTAGGAGATGAACCCTAAACCATTAACCCAAATAGATTTGTTATTCTAAACATCTCATGAACCATAGAAACCCTAAACCCTAAACCATAGGACTTAAAGCCTAGGAGATGAAACCTAAACCATTAACCCTAAGACCTAAATCCTAGGAGATGAATTAATGGGATGCAAGAGGATGAATTAAGGGTAGATATACAAGGATAGATTAATGATATATAATAGGATGGCTTAAGGGATCCTAAGAGGATGTTTTAAGGGGGTTTAATAGAGAGACTTGAGGGGATGCAAGAGGATTGATTAAGGGTAGATATTTGAGGATATGGCTTAAGGGGTCCTAAGAGGATGGCTAAAGGGATATTGAGAGAGTGACCTAAGGGGATGCAAGTGGATGGATTAAGGGTAGATATATGAGGATATGGATTATGGGGTGCTAAGAGGATGTATTTAGGGGTGTTGAGAAAGTGACTTAAGGGGATGCAAGTGAATGGATTAAGGGTAGATATATGAGAATATAGATTAAGGGGTCTTAAGAGGATGACTTAATGGGTGTTGAGAGAGTGACTTAAGGGGATGCACGTGGATGGATTAAGGGTATATATAAGTGGATATGAATTAAGAGGTCCTACAAGGATAGATTAAGGGGTGTTGAGAGAGTGACTTAAGGGGATGCAAGAGGATAGAATAAGGATAGATATACGAGGATATAGATTAGGAGTCCTAATAGGATGGATTAAGGGTAATTAATAGAGAGACTTAAATGGATGCAAGAGGATGGATTAATGGTACATAAGAAGATGGCTTAAGGGGTCTTAAGAGAATGGCTTAAGGGGATATGAAATCACTTGTATACTTTTTATAAAATGATGATGAATTATTTATTTTTATATTTATACTATCAATTAAATGTATCTAAAACTATATATAGTTACATGTCTCTAGATTTGAATTCCATTGTTATATATATGAATGTCCTATGTTTTTGTAAAGCATCTAGTTTTGGGAGACTTGACAAAAAAAAGATATAAAACTTTAATTAGGAAATGGCTGAAGAAAAATATATATATACATGTATATGTGATAAATTTTTAACTACATATCCACTATCAATTCAATATATACACAACTATATACATACCAATATTTATTTACTCTTTTGTGCCATCTAAATCCTCTCTATTTTTTAATGCATCTATGATTGTCTCATTTAGTCATCCATTGAAAGTGTCCATAAAACTTTATTAGTAGGCCTCCCTTGTTATCTATCTAGTTTTATCTTGGTTCAAGCCAAAATCAAATGTATATAATGTATAATCTTCTTGTGTCTTACATAATCTTCAAATGTAGGAAAGACATTCTTTCTTATCAAATATTTTCAAAGCCAAGTGCCAACAACAAGCATCAAACCAACTGGATACTCAAATTTGTCATTATCCACTCTAGGATGTACCAACTTATGTTTTCTCTCAACACATATAGGAAAAAAATACTCTACCTCCTCTTCATTCCCCTTAGATGCAACAACAACATACACATGTCCTACAAAAAGCCTAAAAAAATCAATAAAGAGTGACTTATATTTAATTCACATATAAACATGCATACATATAAAATTCTAGTCAATTTAATGTACCTTCTTGTACAAGATCAAAAACACAATAATAATTATCTAATGTGAACACTTGATTATCTTCAATTAGTGCTCCATGTTGAACATGTGTCGATGTAGGTATTAAGGCTCTTTGTTGCCATTGTTTGACCCATTTCGTATTTTCACTTGCCTCCCAATCACCTGCAATACAAAATTGACAAAAGCATGCCAACTCCCTTGTCCATATTGTCCATGTGTTTGCATTTGAACTCTTAAACAAATGCTATTTTGTAGATCCATTAATTGTTTGACAATCTTGTCAATAAAAAATATCTTTTTATTCAAATAACCAAAAGAAGTATCAAATTATTGAGCTCTCACAGTCTATTATTGTAGATAATTTGGCATTGCACTGGAATCTACAATTGCACGTGCATCTCTAAATTTCATAGCATCCTCAAATTTTAGTTTCTCTCTAGCAAGAGCTCTTTTCACACATGCACCTGCTCCATCATGTTCTACCTTACTATTTACATCTTCAAAAAAACTCCACATGTGCTAGATATTATTTTCGTTATGAACTCCACATAACCAATAAAAAATTCTAGCATATTTGAATTGACCTGTGCAATTATTTGACCATATGAGATATTCTCTCATTTTAATTCCTCTCTCTTTTGACTTTTTATAAAATATATAAAAACAATATTGAGCAAACTCAGATGAATGTAATTGATTATCACTTACATAAAAATATTACTCTCTCAAAAAATTTCCATTATCTTCTCTACTATCATATGCATGTCTATAAACTATATGAACAAATATAGCTACTTGCATTGAATTATAATAATGTGATTGAATTTCTTCTTGTGGAGCAAGAGTATAATATTCAGAAAAATAAACAATTGACAATATATTTCCAATTAGGAATGTGTTTTTACATAAACTAAATTTATTATCAAGACAATGAGCATACTGAGAGTGTTTAACATATTTAGGTACAATCTTATGTTTAAATTCTTTAATAAATGAATGCACACAAAATTTTTCCACAACTAGCTCACATTATTTTCCATTTTTTCCATCTTTTAAAGAATACTCAACATTTTTTATTTTTTTACTTCCACTAATTGTTGTCCAAATTCATCTAAACTAATTTCATGCGTACATTCTCCTAATAATGAAAAGTTACCACATCTATCACATTTTCCAGAAATACATGCTTTTAAATGAAAAAAGTTTTCATTAGAGGGTTCATCAAACAAACCTACTATAAAATCTTTGATTCTTTCAGGTGGCATATGAATACCACAAATTTCCTACATAATTCTGTTAACATGTAAAGTGCAACGTATATATCAAAAAATATCATAATAATAACAAAATTATACACGATTCTTACAAAAACAAGAGATTTCTTGATTATTAACTCTAACATAGTAAGGTTTACACTTTTTCAATGATCTTTGACTTATGCTAATATTTAATGGTAAGATTGAATCGTCTAATTTTCTTTTTTATATAGTTCAGTTTAAGTCATATCTAAGAGATGCTTTTGTTGAGGTTGATGAATTTTGGAACCCACCCTTAATTTTAAGACATCTATAATGTTAGGTGATACTCTTGTATTATCATGCCAATTTTTTTTAATTAAATCTATTTAATTTGATTAGTTAATTTCATGTCTAATCATGAGAGTCTACCACTAAAAATCCAACATTTTTTTATTGGATCCTTTCCAATACTTTCTCTTCTTTTAGTAGCTCTTTTCAAAGTTTTAGGATTTAGTTTTATACATTTACTAATCTTACTTAACATTCTTTTATTTAAAGTTACTTTATTAACAAGAGTAGATGTTATTGCACAATGAGCTACATTATTATCTTTAGATCAACTTATCTTACCTATAAAATCAATAGCATTAGGAACACTAGATATGACTTGTTCTACTAAATCATCTTTCTTTTTTGGTTTTACAAAAAAACCTAATATTTTAATCACATTTCTTATTTTTGACATTCTCATCAATGCACCATGAGTTGACATTGAAATCCTTATTTATTTTTATAAAAAAATTCTATATATTCTATTTCAATCATTTTTCATTTGTCTCCAAGAAACTTTACCATGAAGGTTATCTAGCATATTTTTTCAATTATTAATTTTATTTTTAGCTTCATCCATACAAGGGGTTTCATTTTAATTCATGTAGGGGTTTTCATTCTCATTTGCATTCTTATAAGATATTTCATCGTTTGTTTGTTTTTGCATTGTTTCAACCCTAGAATTATTGATACCATCAATGGTGTATCCAACTTCCTCTAAATAACTAAGATCAATATTATCAAGACTTGGGTTTGAAGACATACTTGGATAAATTGTTTGAATAGGTGCATTTTTCATATCATTCACAGGTGGATTTAAAGACATACTTGAAGTTTTTTGCATAGGTGTTATTTTCATATCATTCAAATTTGAAGTTGAAGGCATAGTTGGGTTTGTCTCCATAATTGCATTTTCTTCCATATTCACCATCTCCACATTTGTATCATCTACATTCATCTCATCATTCATGGTTTCCTCTTCAACATTCATGGAACTATATGCCTCCAAATTTTTCATTTGATGAATCCATTCTCTTCTATCCCTTTGTCGTTGTGCCTTCATTTCTTTATTTGCTTGAACTTCTTCGGGTGTCATTAAATTTCTACACTTTTTTTTCCTTTTCTTTCATCCCATGGTTACAAAACCCTCTTTGATAATAATGAAAATGATTCTTAACCTATTTTCAAATTCCCTTGTCCTTCAAATATTCAAATAACACTATGTATTATGAAGATCCTTTATTCTATAAAATTTCAAGTACAAAAACATCATGAATACATCAAAATTTTCTCTTTTCCAAATGTTCTTGTAAAATTTTCTTGTACTTTATTCCTATTTAGAAAGTTCAACCTACACTTGTCTCTTCCAACAATTTGAATAAAATATGCCCTACACAACACAAAATTAAAATAAAAAATGCAAAAAATTACGGTTTCAGGTCGTACTATAGAAAATCAATGTTCTAGAAAAAATATGCTTTATTAGTATTTTTAAAATTGGGAAAAAAAAGGCTATATAAGAAATGTGTACATGTTATAACATCTGTATGCATTTTATTTTAGGAATGGGTACACGTTATATGACATGCACATGTTCCCTTTATGTACCAGGTAAATAGATAATGCAGAAGAATTTTATTTAAATAATGCATACGTGATTAAATATTTGAATCTCCAACCCACATGCAGCCTTGGTTTTAGGCTCACAAAAGGCTTGGCAATCTGACCCTTAGCCTTTGACTTGCAACTAAAAAACTAAGGTAGATTGAAGAAGAATGTCCAACTTTGGCAATATGGTTGATGGACTTTTTTATGAATCAATCTATAAAATTAAAACCCATTAGAGAAAATGATGTCTAGTTTCCAAATATATAATTTTTATTAAGATGGGATTATATATATTATTTTTAAATTAATTTCTAAGCAAACTAGTCCTTAAACTTTAAATATCAAATTTTTTAAAATTTTTAATAGCTTTTTTTTTGTTAAGTTTCTTGTAAAAATCCTACATGAGATCAATAATGAGACAATTCTCTACATGATGAAATAAAAATATTCAAAAAATGTTTAGTTTAGGTCCAATTATGTTTATTGTAAAAAGAATATTAAAAAAAAATTAGAAAAAAAATTATCATCAATATTCATGTTGTTAGCTCTCTTTCCTCAAAAGGAATTAGCAAAACACTTTTATTTGGGTCAAAAAGTGGCATTCATACAAATGCATGGTATGGTTAAAAAAAAAGGGACTTTTAAAAAGTGGTTTTGCTACATCCCTATCAACATTCAACTTCTATCATCTCGGTATTTAAATAAATTACATATTTGAGAACTAGATTCAAAATGATAACTTTCATATATTACTATCTTTTTTTAAGATTCGTTGTGTAAGTGCCCTAGATTTTAAGTCCAAGTGTGACGAATTCTGAGAAACAACAAAAACACTAACTTTTTGAGTTTCTTTTGGACCCAACTTCTTGCATCAACCTAGGTATTGACCCCTTTGTAGTTTAGAGTGTGAATTATTCTTCATGACCCTCCCCAAGAACCCAAGACCTCTTGTTAGCATGTTGAGAAATGTTACCCAAGTCATTCTAGAGTAATCATCAATCACTAACATGAAATACATATCACCATGAAAAATTCTTATTATGGTGGGTCCACAGAGATGCATATGTACCAACTCCAAAGGCCGTGTAACAAAATATTCTCTGATATTGAACCGCTTTCTAATTTAATTCCCAATTGGACATTCCTTGGAAATTGCATTGATAAGCTTTTTAATATTTGGAAGAGGTCTCATAGATTGAACTAAACCAATCCGTACTAGGCTATCAAAATTGATATGACACATTCATCTATACCATATCTAACTTTCATTAACTTGATTAAAAAATAACTTACCAAAAGCACCCTTAATTTCATAAACATTTTCATCTATCCTTCTTCCTACAACAACTAGAGTTCTAGATCCTTTCTAATCTCAAAAAAATCATCCTCAAGGACATGATTATATACTTTAATACACATTTTTACTACACTCATTAGGTTATGTTGAAGAGCCTTAACATAAAGAAAATCATTTGTTTTATGCTTGTCATCAAAACTCATTAAACCTTTTCCACATATCCTAGTAGATGTATCATCATCAAAATTAACTAAACTACCTTCAAACTTCTCAATTTTAACAAACTTACTCTTATCACCTATCATATGATTTAATATCTCTTCTCTTCTATAGAATGAATAACATTCAACATTTTTCCTTCAATATTATGACATATTTCTAGAGCACTTTCCTTCATATATATCTTACAATTAGCAACTTTAGTTCTAACATTAAGAGCCATAAACAAGCATTCATCGTTCTCATCCTCAGTGTAATCAAATTCATTATCATATATAATGAAATATTATGTAACATAATAACTTCTCTTGATTATTTTACCTATATTGTCTATAAATCTATCATTTGAAGCTTTGACATGACATCTTGAACCATAATAACCAATATTTTTATAATAAATCATTTTGAAAGGTAACTTACCTATGTATTTTCAAGTGCCCATTTCCAATCTCTTCACAAATTTTCCTTCTACTTGTCAAGATCATCGAGATATAACTCCTCATTCTTCTCTTCCATGCCAACTTTAAAAGAAGACTTTTTTCTTGAATAACTCAGACCAAACTCTCTCAATTCAAAACTAATTAAAGCTCCAAACAAATGATCTCTAGAATAAATATTTAAATTCTGAGCTTCATCAATACTATACAATCTATAGATACAAGATATATAGTAAGAGTTCTTAGCACCTACTTTACCACCTCATCTTCTTCAAGTTTTCCATAAATGCCTATGATGAGATTGAAAACTTCATCGACTCTATGCATGTAGCTTGTAATATCTTCATCTTCTGGCATAAACATGGCTTTAAACCTATTTTTTATATTATGAACCTTTCCTTGCTTGACCTTGTAATCTCCTTCATAGACACTTTCTAGCTTTTCCCATTTTCACCAATAATTTTGAGACTCATAACTTTCACAAGTTATGAATTAGAAAGACCACTCAACAGAGTAGACCTTTCTTTACCATTTTTATCATAAGCCTTGATCTCATCATCACTACTTGGAACATTTGCAAGCATTGTATATCCATTTTTTAAAGACTTCTAGACTCCAAACCCTAGATAAACAAGGAAACCTTCCATATTGTTCTTGTAGAATGCATAATCTAATGCATCAAGCACCCTCTAGATCTACCTCAAGAGTTCAAGCTTTCTCCTAAGGAACCTTACTCTCATACCAATTGTTGAATGCATAAGACAACTAAGAGAGGGTTAAATCAGTTTTACTTTAAAACATCAAATCCCTCATTAACATTCAAATTGTTATTATCCCTTAATCTATTAAAGTGATTTAGCATGAAATTAAATAATAGAAACATAAAAACATCAACACCATACACATCAAAACACAATATTTATGTGGAAGACCCCTTGTAGAGAGAAACCATTGTGGGGATTAGCTCATAATATAAACTAATAGCAACACTGAATACAATAGGCTCATTTTTCAGAGGGTTCAGTACTCTAAAGAGTGAAGAGATCATTGCCAATGGTTCATGGATAGATTATAAAGAAGAAGATAGAATATTATTACAATGATAAATTCATCTCAAAGCAACAAAAAAGATCCAACATTGAATCACCAGATCATCAGCAACCTCATTGAAGAATGTAGACACCTTCTTCTCACTACTTCCACTAGTCTTCAATATTAAAGTCACACTACATTTCAAACTTTCACACTTCACACTAAACACTCTAAACATGCCTCTCGCAATAATCTACCACATATATATGCCATGCACAACTTGAAAAACATCTTCAACTTGGGTACAACCAAACATATGGACCTTAAACATGAAAAATTCAAATTAGGTTGCCACCAAAACATTACCATGGTGGAGAGGAATGAAGGTGGACCATTAAACACCTTATCTAGAACCTAAATCTACACACACTCACCACACCATGCTTCCATGAACACTGAATAACATCCACAATTGGTTTTCAAACCCAAGGTCAGAGAAACTTGTGTTAACACCACTACAAATTTGAGTGCATTCTTCCTTTGATCCAAATATGACTCACAAACTGCACAAAACACTTAAACACAATCTAGAATATTCCACCAATACCCTGAAATCCAATAAATCCTTCACAACAATGTTCACGTAAAAAATATATTCATTATATGTAACCAATTAACCTTCTACATATTGTAACTAATGAATCTAGCCTTGTGTAGAACCAAAACAAAAAAAAAATCATAACCAAGATATATATGAAAAATATAAGCGGGCTCCTAGGTTCATAAAATGAGAAACCATAATGCAAAGAAGTGTGGAGCAAACCCATTTCTCCTAGATGAAATTGCTTCATAGTTCACACACTAGTGAACACAGCTTCTTATGTATAATAATCCAAAACATGAAACTTTGGATATAACACCTTTGAACACCTCTATTCGACATATCCAAACCAAATAATTAGATCTTCATCCACGAATAAATGCAAGGAAAAAACCAAAAACCCACTATGTCAAAAAAACCACTTCTTTACCACACTATTTCCTTTTTTATTCATATTTTATCAAGAGAACATAGAAATCAAGCACCCAAAACACAATCTCAACATTTCCAACCCCTTCTCAACATCTCAACTACATAATAAGTTGAGCATCCACAAAAGAATTCTCATCAAAGGAATACTAGAGGTTGACATCTATGAGACTACTATTGACAACAATATGTAATCTTGATCAAAGAAAATCCATAGGTTGACATCAATATAGCAACACAGAAATATTAAAATCAATAATACCAAAAAAATATAACAATAAAGTTATTTGAAGCTACATAAATATCTATTTTTATGGGAAATAAATGTAGAAAAAAGTTTCATTTTCTCAAAGCATGGGATAATTAAGTAGCTTTCTCTATTTAAAGTTGTAGGGTGATACCCTTGCTATTCTTCTTTCATCATATTTGTTTGGGTTTATGTTGAGAAAGGAAACCCTAACATGTCTCACATGTTCACAACACCAAATATCTTTTTGAGGTGTTATTACAAACCTATGTTTTATTGTGATCATGAAACATCCCACAAAAAGGGATTTAAAATTGGAAAACATGATACTTGATGTTGATTTCCTAAGGGAGACAAACTAGTACAAGGTAAAAATGAATATCATATCATGGTTTGTGGCTTCCTTCCTTGATCTACAAAAAAAAAGGATATGGTGGGGTTCTAACAATAAGATTGTTCAAAAAGCACAATCTAGGAGAGCTCGAGGTTAACCTAGATGTAGAAAGGTTAGGCACATCGACATCTTGATGCCATGGAACATATAGCTTATGTGTAAGGAGGGTGTTTTAGTGGATTGACTTATATTGCTTGAAAAAATTTACACACTAAAAATAGCACAACATAGAGCTCTTATGTATATATGTAGTCACTTTCTAAGAAATTTAAACAACTGTGAGCCTATGTTAGATCTTCAATTGGTTGTGGATTTCAACACCACCCTTGTAGTCATATGAGTAGTACATCCAACCCATTATATAAAAAAATCCCTCTTTGGTTTTCTCAGACATTTTGGTTTGAGGATTTCATTTTTTAGTCTCCTTCTGTCAAGCATTTGACAAACTGAGGAATGTGTTTGGTTGTCTCTTATCTAAAACCTAAATCTACACACACTCGCCACACCATGCTTCCCCAAACACTAAATAACATCCACAATTAGTTTTTACACCCAAGGTCAGAGAAAACTATGTTAACAGCACTACAAATTTGAGTGCATTCTTCCTTTGATCCAAATATGACTCACAAACTGCACAAAACACTTAAACACAATCTAGAATATTCCACCAATACCCTGAAATCCAATAAATCCTTCACAACAATGTTCACGTAAAAAATATATTCATTATGTGTAACCAGTAAACCTTCTACATATTGCAACTAATGAATCCAATCTTGTGGAGAACAAAAACACAAAAAAATCATAACCAAGATATATATGAAAAATATAAGAGGGCTCATAGGTTTGTAAAACCAGAAACCATAATGCAAAGAAGTGTGGAGCAAACCCATTTCTCCTAGATGAAATTGCTTCATAGTTCACGCACTAGTGAACACAGCTTCTTATGTATAATAATCCAAAACATGAAACTTTGGATATAACACCTTTGAACACCTCTAGTCGACATATCCAAACCAAAGAATTAGATCTTCATCCATGAATAAATGCAAGGAAAAAACCAAAAACCCACTATGTCAAAAAAAACACTTCTTTACCACAATATTTCCTTTTTTATTCATATTTTATCAAAAGAACTTGGAAATCAAGAACCCAAAACACAATCTCAACATGTCCAACACCTTCTCAACATCTCAACTACATAAGAAGTTGAGCATCCACAAAAGCATTCTCATCAAAGCAACACTAGAGGTTGACATCAATGAAACTACTATTGACAACATTATGTAATCTTGATCAAATAAAATCCATAGGTTGACATCAATGTAGCAACATAGAAGTATTAAAATCAATAATACCAGAAAATTCCGGCAATAAAGTTCTTTGAAGCTACATAAATATCTATTTTTATGGGAAATAAATGTAGAAATAAATTCCCTTTTCTAAAAGCATGGGATAATTAAGTAGCTTTCTCTATTTAAAGTTGTAGGGTGATACCCTTGCTATTCTTCTTTCATCATAGTTGTTTGGGTTTATATTGAGAAAGGAAACCCTAACATGTCTCACATATTCACAACACCAATTATCTTTTTGAGGTGTTATTAGAAACCGATGTTTGATTGTGATCATGAAACATCCCAAAAAAAGGGATTTAAAAGTGGAAAAGATGATACTTGATGTTGATTTCGTAAGGGAGGAAAACTAGTACAAGATAAAAATGAATATCATATCATGGTTTGTGGCTTCCTTCCTTTATATACAAAAAGAAAAGGATATGGTGGGGGTTCTAATAGTAAGATTGTTTAAAAAGCACAATCTAGGAGAGCTCGAGGTTAACTTAGATGTAGAAAGGTTGGGCACATCGACATCTTGATGCCATGGAACATCTAGCCTATGTGTAAGGAGGGTCTTTTAGTGGAATGACTTATATTTCTTGAAAAAATTTACACACTAAAAATAGCACAACATAGAGTTGTTTTGTATATATGTAGTCACTTTCTAAGAAATTTAAACAATTCTGAGCCTATGTTAGATCTTTAATTGATTGTGGATTTCGACACCACCCTTGTAGTCATATGAGTAGTACATCCAACCCATTATATAAAAAATACTTCTTTGGTTTTCTTAGACATTCTGGTTTGAGGATTTCATTTTTTAGTCTCCTTGTGTCAAGCATTTGACAAAACGACCAATGTGTTTTATTGTCTCTTATCTAAAACCTAAATTTACACACACTTGCCATAGCTTTCTTCCACAAACACTAAATAACGTCCACAGTTAATTTTTACACCCAAGGTCAGAGAAACTTGTGTTAACACCACTAAAAATATGAGTACATACTTCCTTTGATCCAAAGATGACTCACAAACTGCACAAAACACTTAAACACAATCTAGAATATTCCACCAATACCCTAAAATCCAATAAATCCTTCACAACAATATTCATATGAAAAATATATTCATTATGTGTAACCAGTAAACCTTCTACATATTATAACTAATAAATCCAGCCTTGTGTAGAACCAAAACACAAAAAATTCATAACCAAGATATATATGAAAATTATAAGCATGCTTCTAGGTCCGTAAATCTAGAAAACATAATGCAAAGAAGTGTGGAGTAAAACCATTTCTCTTAGATGAAATTGCTTCATAGTTCACACACTAGTGAACACATCTTCTTATGTATAATAATCCAAAACATGAAACTTTGGATATAACGCCTTTGAACACCTCTAGTCGACATATCCAAACCAAAGAATTATATCTTCATCCATGAATAAATGCAAGGAAAATACCACAAACCCAATATGTCATAGAAAACACTTCTTTACCACACTATTTCCTTTTGTGTTCATATTTTATGAAAAGCACTTGGAAATCAAGCACCCAAAACACAATCTCAACATGTCCAACACCTTCTCAACATCTCAACTACATAAGAAGTTGAGAATCCACAAAAGCATTCTCATCAAAGCAACAATAGAGGTTGACATAAACGAGACTACTAATGACAACATTATGTAATATTGATCAAAGAAAATCCATAGGTTGACATCAATGTAGCAACATAGAACTATTAAAATCAATAATACCAAAAAATTCCAACAATAAAGTTCTTTGAAGCTACATAAATATATATTTTTATGGGAAGTAAATGTAGAAATAAATTCCCTTTTCTCAATGCATGGGATAATTAAGTAGTGTTCTCTATTTAAAGTTGTAGAATGATAACCCTGATATTCTTCTTTCATCATAGTTGTTTGGGTTTATGTTGAGAAAGGAAACCCTATTATTTCTAACATGATCACAACACCAAATATACTTTTGAGGTGTTATTACAAACCTATGTTTGATTGTGATCATGAAACATCTCAAAAAAAGGGATTTAAAAGTGGGAAAGATGATACTTGGTGTTGATTTCCTAAGGGGGACAAACTAGTACAAGGTAAAAATGAATATCATATCATGGTTTGTGGCTTCCTTCCTTGATCTACAAAAAGAAAAGGATATGGTGGGGGTTCTAACATTAAGAATGTTCAAAAAGCACAATCTAGGAGAGCTCGAGGTTAACCTAGATGTAGAATGGTTGGGCACATTGACATCTTGATAGCATGGAACTTCTAGCCTATGTGTAAGAAGGTTGTTTTAGTGGAATTACTTATATTGCTTGAAAAAATTTACACACTAAAAATAGCACAACATAGAGCTCTTATGTATATATGTAGTCACTTTCTAAGAAATTTAAACAATTCTAAGCCTATGTTAGATCTTCAATTGATTGTGGATTTCAACACCACCCTTGTAGTCATATGAGTAGTACATCCAACCCATTCTATAAAAAAATACCTCTTTGGTTTTCTCAGACATTTTGGTTTAAGGATTGCATTGTTTAGTGTCCTTGTGTCAAGCATTTAACAAACTGAGGAATGTGTTTGGTTGTTTGTTCTCTAAAACCTAAATCTACACACACTCGCCACACCACGCTTCCACAAATACTAAATAACATCCATAATTAGATTTTACAACCAAGGTCAAAGAAACTTGTGTTAACACCACTAGAAATTTGAGTACATTCTTCCTTTGATCCAAAGATGACTCACAAACCGCACAAAACACTTAAACACAATCTATAATATTCCACCAATACCCTGAAATCCAATAAATCCTTCACAACAATATTCACGTAAAAAATATATTCATTATTTGTAACGAGTAAACCTTCTACATATTGTAACTAATGAATCTAGCCTTGTGGAGAACCAAAACAAAAACAATTCATAACCAAGACATATATGAAAAATATAAGCGCACTCCTAGGTCTGTAAAACTAGAAACCATAATGCAAAGAAGTGTGGAGAAAAACAATTTCTCCTAGATGAAATTGCTTCATAGTTCACACACTAGTGAACACAACTTCTTATGTATAATAATCCAAAACATGGAACTTTTGATATAACACCTTTGAACACCTCTAGTCGACATATCCAAAACAAAGAATTAGATCTTCATCCATGAATTAATGCAAGGAAAAAACCAAAAACCCACTATGTCATAAAAAAAACTTCTTTACCACACTATATCCTTTTTTATTCATATTTTATCAAAAGCACTTGGAAATCAAGCACCCAAAACACAATCTCAACATGTCCAACACCTTCTTAACATCTCAACTACATAAGAAGTTGAGAATCCATAGAAGCATTCTCATCAAAGCAACACTAGAGGTTGACATCAGTGAGACTACTGTTGACAACATTATGTAGTCTTGATAAAAGAAAATCCATAGGTTGACATCAATGTAGCGACACAGAACTATTAAAATCAATAATACCAAAAAATTCAAACAATAAAGTTCTTTGAAGCTATATAAATAACTATTTTTATGGGAAATAAATGTAGAAATAAATTCCCTTTTCTCAAAGCATGGCATAATTAAGTAGCTTTCTCTATTTAAAGTTGTAGGGTAATACCCCTGCTATTCTTCTTTCATCATAGTTGTTTGGGTTTATGTTGAGAAAGGAAACCCTAACATGTCTCACATGTTCACAACACCAAATATCTTTTTGAGGTATTATTACAAACCTATGTTTGATTGTGATCATGAAACATCCCACAAGAAGGGATTTAAAAGTGGAAGAGATGATATGTGATGTTGATTTCCTAAGGGAGGCACACTAGTACAAGTTAAAAATAAATATCATATCATGGTTTGTGGCTACCTTCCTTCATCCACAAAAAGAAAAGGATATGATGGGGGTTATAACAATAAGATTGTTCAAAAAGCACAATCTAGGAGAGATCGAGATTAATCTAGATGTAGAAAGGTTGGGCACATCGACATCTTGATGCCATGGAACATCTAGCCTGTGTGTAAGGAGGGTGTTTTAGTGGAATGACTTATATTTCTCGAAAAAAATTACACACTAAAAATAGCACAACATAGAGCTCTTATGTATATATGTAGTCACTTTCTAAGAAATTTAAACAATTGTGAGCCTATGTTAGATCTTCAATTGATTATGGATTTCAACACCACCCTTGTAGTCATATGAGTAGTACATCCAACCCATTATATAAAAAATCTTTCTCTGGTTTTCTCAGACATGCTGGTTTGAGGATTTCATTTTTTAGTCTCCTTGTGTCAAGCATTTGACAAACCAAGCAATGTGTTTTATTGTCTCTTATCTAAAACCTAAATCTACACACACTTACCACACCTTGCTTCCACAAACACTAAATAATGTCCACAATTAACTTTTACACCCAAGGTCAGAGAAACTTGTGTTAACACAACTAAAAATTTGAGTACATGCTTCCTTTGATCCAAAGATGACTCACAAACTGCACAAAACACTTAAACACAATCTAGAATATTCCACCAATACCCTGAAATCCAATAAATCCTTCACAACAATATTCAGGTAAAAAATATATTCATTATTTGTAACGAGTAAACCTTCTACATATTGTAACTAATGAATCTAGCCTTGTGGAGAACCAAAACAAAAACAATTCATAACCAAGACATATATGAAAAATATAAGCGCACTCCTAGGTCTGTAAAACTAGAAACCATAATGCAAAGAAGTGTGGAGAAAAACAATTTCTCCTAGATGAAATTGCTTCATAGTTCACACACTAGTGAACACAACTTCTTATGTATAATAATCCAAAACATGGAACTTTTGATATAACACCTTTGAACACCTCTAGTCGACATATCCAAAACAAAGAATTAGATCTTCATCCATGAATTAATGTAAGGAAAAAACCAAAAACCCACTATGTCATAAAAAAAACTTCTTTACCACACTATATCCTTTTTTATTCATATTTTATCAAAAGCACTTGGAAATCAAGCACCCGAAACAAAATCTCAACATGTCCAACACCTTCTTAACATCTCAACTACATAAGAAGTTGAGAATCCATAGAAGCATTCTCATCAAAGCAACACTAGAGGTTGACATCAGTGAGACTACTGTTGACAACATTATGTAGTCTTGATAAAAGAAAATCCATAGGTTGACATCAATGTAGCGACACAGAACTATTAAAATCAATAATACCAAAAAATTCAAACAATAAAGTTCTTTGAAGCTATATAAATAACTATTTTTATGGGAAATAAATGTAGAAATAAATTCCCTTTTCTCAAAGCATGGCATAATTAAGTAGCTTTCTCTATTTAAAGTTGTAGGGTAATACCCCTGCTATTCTTCTTTCATCATAGTTGTTTGGGTTTATGTTGAGAAAGGAAACCCTAACATGTCTCACATGTTCACAACACCAAATATCTTTTTGAGGTATTATTACAAACCTATGTTTGATTGTGATCATGAAACATCCCACAAGAAGGGATTTAAAAGTGGAAGAGATGATATGTGATGTTGATTTCCTAAGGGAGGCACACTAGTACAAGTTAAAAATAAATATCATATCATGGTTTGTGGCTACCTTCCTTCATCCACAAAAAGAAAAGGATATGATGGGGGTTATAACAATAAGATTGTTCAAAAAGCACAATCTAGGAGAGCTCGAGATTAATCTAGATGTAGAAAGGTTGGGCACATCGACATCTTGATGCCATGGAACATCTAGCCTGTGTGTAAGGAGGGTGTTTTAGTGGAATGACTTATATTTCTTGAAGAAAATTACACACTAAAAATAGCACAACATAGAGCTCTTATGTATATATGTAGTCACTTTCTAAGAAATTTAAATAATTGTGAGCCTATGTTAGATCTTCAATTGATTATGGATTTCAACACCACCCTTGTAGTCATATGAGTAGTACATCCAACCCATTATATAAAAAATCCCTCTTTGGTTTTCTCAGACATGCTGGTTTGAGGATTTCATTTTTTAGTCTCCTTGTGTCAAGCATTTGACAAACCAAGCAATGTGTTTTATTGTCTCTTATCTAAAACCTAAATCTACACACACTTACCACACCTTGCTTCCACAAACACTAAATAATGTCCACAATTAACTTTTACACCCAAGGTCAGAGAAACTTGTGTTAACACAACTAAAAATTTGAGTACATGCTTCCTTTGATCCAAAGATGACTCACAAACCGCACAAAACACTTAAACACAATCTAGAATATTCCACCAATACCCTGAAATCCAATAAATCCTTCACAACAATATTCACGTAAAAAATATATTCATTATTTGTAACGAGTAAACCTTCTACATATTGTAACTAATGAATCTAGCCTTGTGGAGAACCAAAACAAAAACAATTCATAACCAAGACATATATGAAAAATATAAGCGCACTCCTAGGTCTGTAAAACTAGAAACCATAATGCAAAGAAGTGTGGAGAAAAACAATTTCTCCTAGATGAAATTGCTTCATAGTTCACACACTAGTGAACACAACTTCTTATGTATAATAATCCAAAACATGGAACTTTTGATATAACACCTTTGAACACCTCTAGTCGACATATCCAAAACAAAGAATTAGATCTTCATCCATGAATTAATGCAAGGAAAAAACCAAAAACCCACTATGTCATAAAAAAAACTTCTTTACCACACTATATCCTTTTTTATTCATATTTTATCAAAAGCACTTGGAAATCAAGCACCCAAAACACAATCTCAACATGTCCAACACCTTCTTAACATCTCAACTACATAAGAAGTTGAGAATCCATAGAAGCATTCTCATCAAAGCAACACTAGAGGTTGACATCAGTGAGACTACTGTTGACAACATTATGTAGTCTTGATAAAAGAAAATCCATAGGTTGACATCAATGTAGCGACACAGAACTATTAAAATCAATAATACCAAAAAATTCAAACAATAAAGTTCTTTGAAGCTATATAAATAACTATTTTTATGGGAAATAAATGTAGAAATAAATTCCCTTTTCTCAAAGCATGGCATAATTAAGTAGCTTTCTCTATTTAAAGTTGTAGGGTAATACCCCTGCTATTCTTCTTTCATCATAGTTGTTTGGGTTTATGTTGAGAAAGGAAACCCTAACATGTCTCACATGTTCACAACACCAAATATCTTTTTGAGGTATTATTACAAACCTATGTTTGATTGTGATCATGAAACATCCCACAAGAAGGGATTTAAAAGTGGAAGAGATGATATGTGATGTTGATTTCCTAAGGGAGGCACACTAGTACAAGTTAAAAATAAATATCATATCATGGTTTGTGGCTACCTTCCTTCATCCACAAAAAGAAAAGGATATGATGGGGGTTATAACAATAAGATTGTTCAAAAAGCACAATCTAGGAGAGCTCGAGATTAATCTAGATGTAGAAAGGTTGGGCACATCGACATCTTGATGCCATGGAACATCTAGCCTGTGTGTAAGGAGGGTGTTTTAGTGGAATGACTTATATTTCTTGAAGAAAATTACACACTAAAAATAGCACAACATAGAGCTCTTATGTATATATGTAGTCACTTTCTAAGAAATTTAAATAATTGTGAGCCTATGTTAGATCTTCAATTGATTATGGATTTCAACACCACCCTTGTAGTCATATGAGTAGTACATCCAACCCATTATATAAAAAATCCCTCTTTGGTTTTCTCAGACATGCTGGTTTGAGGATTTCATTTTTTAGTCTCCTTGTGTCAAGCATTTGACAAACCAAGCAATGTGTTTTATTGTCTCTTATCTAAAACCTAAATCTACACACACTTACCACACCTTGCTTCCACAAACACTAAATAATGTCCACAATTAACTTTTACACCCAAGGTCAGAGAAACTTGTGTTAACACAACTAAAAATTTGAGTACATGCTTCCTTTGATCCAAAGATGACTCACAAACCGCATAAAACACTTAAACACAATCTAGAATATTCCACCAATACCCTGAAATCCAATAAATCCTTCACAACAATATTCACGTAAAAAATATATTCATTATTTGTAACGAGTAAACCTTCTACATATTGTAACTAATGAATCTAGCCTTGTGGAGAACCAAAACAAAAACAATTCATAACCAAGACATATATGAAAAATATAAGCGCACTCCTAGGTCTGTAAAACTAGAAACCATAATGCAAAGAAGTGTGGAGAAAAACAATTTCTCCTAGATGAAATTGCTTCATAGTTCACACACTAGTGAACACAACTTCTTATGTATAATAATCCAAAACATGGAACTTTTGATATAACACCTTTGAACACCTCTAGTCGACATATCCAAAACAAAGAATTAGATCTTCATCCATGAATTAATGCAAGGAAAAAACCAAAAACCCACTATGTCATAAAAAAAACTTCTTTACCACACTATATCCTTTTTTATTCATATTTTATCAAAAGCACTTGGAAATCAAGCACCCAAAACACAATCTCAACATGTCCAACACCTTCTTAACATCTCAACTACATAAGAAGTTGAGAATCCATAGAATCATTCTCATCAAAGCAACACTAGAGGTTGACATCAGTGAGACTACTGTTGACAACATTATGTAGTCTTGATAAAAGAAAATCCATAGGTTGACATCAATGTAGCGACACAGAACTATTAAAATCAATAATACCAAAAAATTCAAACAATAAAGTTCTTTGAAGCTATATAAATAACTATTTTTATGGGAAATAAATGTAGAAATAAATTCCCTTTTCTCAAAGCATGGCATAATTAAGTAGCTTTCTCTATTTAAAGTTGTAGGGTAATACCCTTGCTATTCTTCTTTCATCATAGTTGTTTGGGTTTATGTTGAGAAAGGAAACCCTAACATGTCTCACATGTTCACAACACCAAATATCTTTTTGAGGTATTATTACAAACCTATGTTTGATTGTGATCATGAAACATCCCACAAGAAGGGATTTAAAAGTGGAAGAGATGATATGTGATGTTGATTTCCTAAGGGAGGCACACTAGTACAAGTTAAAAATAAATATCATATCATGGTTTGTGGCTACCTTCCTTCATCCACAAAAAGAAAAGGATATGATGGGGGTTATAACAATAAGATTGTTCAAAAAGCACAATCTAGGAGAGCTCGAGATTAATCTAGATGTAGAAAGGTTGGGCACATCGACATCTTGATGCCATGGAACATCTAGCCTGTGTGTAAGGAGGGTGTTTTAGTGGAATGACTTATATTTCTTGAAAAAAATTACACACTAAAAATAGCACAACATAGAGCTCTTATCTATATATGTAGTCACTTTCTAAGAAATTTAAACAATTGTGAGCCTATGTTAGATCTTCAATTGATTATGGATTTCAACACCACCCTTGTAGTCATATGAGTAGTACATCCAACCCATTATATAAAAAATCCCTCTCTAGTTTTCTCAGACATGCTGGTTTGAGGATTTCATTTTTTAGTCTCCTTGTGTCAAGCATTTGACAAACCAAGCAATGTGTTTTATTGTCTCTTATCTAAAACCTAAATCTACACACACTTACCACACCTTGCTTCCACAAACACTAAATAATGTCCACAATTAACTTTTACACCCAAGGTCAGAGAAACTTGTGTTAACACAACTAAAAATTTGAGTACATGCTTCCTTTGATCCAAAGATGACTCACAAACCACACAAAACACTTAAACCCAATCTAGAATATTCCATCAATACCCTGAAATCCAATAAATCCTTCACAACAATATACACGTCAAAAATATATTCAATATGTGTAACCTGTTAACCTTCTACATATTGTAACTAATGAATCAAGCCTTCTTGAGAACTAAAACACAAAAAATTCATAACCAAGATATATATGAACAATATAAGCACACTCCTAGGTTCGTAAAACCAGAAACCATAATGCAAAGAACTGTGGAGCAAAACAATTTCTCCTAGATGAAATAGCTTCATAGTTCACACACTAGTGAACACAACTTCTTATATATAATAATCCAAAACATGAAACTTTGGATATAACACCTTTGAACACCTCTAGTCGACATATCCAAACCAAAGAATTAGATCTTCATCCATGAATAAATGCAAGGAAAAAACCAAAAACTCATTGTCATAAAAAACAATTCTTTACCAGACTATTTCCTTTTTTATTCATATTTTATCAAAAGAACTTGGAAATCAAGCACCCAAAGCACAATCTCAACATGTCCAACACCTTCTCAACATCTCAACTACATAAGAAGTTGAGTATCCACAAAAGCATTCTCATCAAAGCAACACTAGAGGTTGACATCAGCGAAACTACTATTGACAGCATTATGTAATCTTGATCAAATAAAATCCATAGGTTGACATCAACGTAGCAACATAGAACTATTAAAATCAATAATACCAGAAAATTCCAGCAATAAACTTCTTTGAAGCTACATAAATATCTATTTTTATGGGAAATAAATGTAGAAATAAATTCCTTTTTCTCAAAGCATGGGATAATTAAGTAGCTTTCTCTATTTAAAGTTGTAGGGTGATACCCTTGCTATTCTTATTTCATCATAGTTGTTTGGGTTTATGTTGAGAAAGGAAACCCTAAGATGTCTCACATATTCACAACACCAATTATCTTTTTTAGGTGTTATTAGAAACTGATGTTTGATTGTGATCATGAAACATCCCAGAAAAAGGGATTTAAAAGTGGAAAAGATGATACTTGATGTTGATTTCAGAAGGGAGGAAAACTAGTACAAGGTAAAAATGAATATCATATCATGGTTTGTGGCTTCCTTCCTTTATCTACAAAAAGAAAAGTATATGGTGGGGGTTCTAATAGTAAGATTGTTCAAAAAGAAAAATCTAGGAGAGCTCGAGGTTATCCTAGATGTAGAAAGGTTGGGCACATCGACATCTTGATTCCATGGAGCATCTAGCGTATGTGTAAGGAGGGTCTTCTAGTGGAATGACTTATATTGCTTGAAAAAATTTACACACTAAAAATAGCACAACATAGAGCCCTTATGTATATATGTAATCACTTTCTAAGAAATTTAAACAATTGTGAGCCTATGTTAGATCTTCAATTGATTGTGGATTTCAACACCACCCTTGTAGTCCTAGGAGTAGTACATCCAACCCATTATATAAAAAAATTTCTCTTTGGTTTTCTCAGACATTTTGGTTTGAGGATTTGATTTTTTAGTCTCCTTGTGTCAAACATTTTGAGAAACCGAGCAATGTGTTTTATTTTCACCCACTGATCATCTCTCTATAGTTTTTAATATTTTATGCTATATACATGTACTCTCTAAAGTTTTATAATATTAAGAATATTTAGGATTTCTCCGTTTATCTAAATAAAAGGACTATTAACTTTATAATAAATAATTATATGGTCAAGAAGTGATTGAATAGGATAGATCCATGGCTAAAATTAGAGCTATTCTAAAACAACAATGGGGTTTGAAGGTGAGAGATTATAGGGAATTAAATTTGGTTGAAGTTGTTAGGAAATGGAGATGAAGATTGTTGTAAGAAACAAAATTTGCATATGATCAGAAGGCTTAGTTACAATAGTTGTCAAATGGCATGCACATAGTGATATCATAAAGAGAGGATAGGGTGAGATGGTGTGAGGAAAAAATACATGAATACAGGGTGAAGATAGGGTAAAAGCTCAAGGAAAGGGCTAAAAATAAAAGAAATTTGTTGGAGAACCTCTTTTGGCACCATTTCTATCTCCCAAGTGAAAGCATGTTTGCATGGATTTCAATCTAGAAACATATCTAAAAAAAAGATATATTAACTAGACTAGGAATTTAGGAGGGTGAAGATGTGGATTTTCTTCTCCTTAGGTTTGAGGTTGTGGAGTATTTATAGAAAAAAATAATGGGTGGTCTAGGGTGGCAAAGCCTTAGCCAAAATATTTAAAATCTACCTTTCTAATGTGGCCTCATATCTAAAGAAGAGCTCTTTTCCAATGTGTTTGGACCATTGCACACTAAGATATCATTATATAAATTTAGTTAGGTAGGTAGTTATTCTAAGAGAAATCAATGGTTAAGGAAACCTGGGTAAGAAAAATAGAACTTGCAATCAAAGAAACAATGAATAATGTAGCCCAAAATCAAAAGATTAAATCAATTAGTTTCACAAGTTGGAATGGATATGTAAGGAATGATTTGTCTAGTCTATCTATTTCCCCCATTAATGGGGTTCTGAGGGGTCATCATTTAGGCTATCCTAAGAGGGGTGGTTTGCATGTCTCCTAATGAATGATGAGTAAAGGTGAATATTGATGTGGCAACAAGAGGAAACCCTAAGGAGAGTGATGTCAGGTGCATTATTAGGTATCATAAAGGTGATTCAATCTAGAATAAATTGACCTACCTAGGTGTTGCAACCAGCAACAAAGCATAATTCAAAGCTACCTTGATTGTGATACAATATCGTAAAGAAGGTGAATCTAAAAAAAATAACTTGGAACGGGATTAATTGATCACCATAAACACAATAAGATAAGGGTGGACCTTGAACTATAAGCTCAAGAAATGGCTATGACCTATTATCTAAATTCTAAGTGAATTTGAGAACTATAAAGTCTCCCATATCTATAGAGAGGGTAATGAAGTAGTTCACGAGCTAGCCAAATTGGCCTCTTTGGTATGAAGTATGCAATGTTCGCTCATGAAAAAAAATTGATAGTAGATTAGGGGGCCTTGATGTCCAAGGAGTAAGAAAGGATAGTGAATCTAAATAGAAACTTGTGGGAGTTGTGTGTGATGTGATGGCTAGACTAGTTGGAATAAACCATGATTGATATCTATGGCATGATAATTCTCTCACATTCATCTCTAGTAGAGCCCATCATTGGAAGTGCTTGGTGGCATTGGGTATAATGGTCACTCCTATCCATTTGGAAAAAAATGGCTCAATAAATTTCCTTTTTAGGAGATATCTCTAAGAAGAGGTTGGGGGTTATTTTCAAATCAAAGCATAGATTGATATTACCCACCATGAAAATGGTGCTTAGGAGGGATTTCTTGATGATCAACCATCAACATAAGGTAAACAATGATATTTCAACAATATTTCTAGCAATTCTCTTAGAGAATTGTGAATCAAAGAAAATAGCTAGGCTACTTTGCAAGAAAATAATGTGGGGAAAATCTTACTTGTTCATGATGATGTCCAAAAATAAGTGAATGATAAGTGGAGTGTGCCTCCACTTGGGGACTATTACTTGATCAACAAACGAGGGAAGTTTATAGTGAATTTTACTCTATCCTTTGTAGTCTACCCTATATCCATTCTAAAATTTTGGAATGTCATGAGGAGGAGCATTTTTTTCTAAACAAAATCCTTGGTTTAGAGGTAGATGAGGGAGTGGGGTGGATTTAGGCTTATATTCATGAGGAATAATTAAAAAATAATGATGGAACATAAAATTGGAAGGGAGTGACATCTATGGTAAACCTAGTGGAGGCTTACAATTGGCTTGTGACTAGCACTAGCACCTCTATGATGGATTTCAATGTATGTCCCAACATATCAATGTTATCTTTTGTGAAAACTCATAGAAATTTGGTACTATAACTCCATATGTAAAGGTATTTTTATTCTTTTATGAAGTAGTGTTGTCTTAGTTTTCCTAGCGCTAGGGATTGTAACACTCCGCCACACAACCCTAGAGGAAGTTGCAATTAACTACATAAATAGACTTCTTTTTTCTTTTTAACTATAATTAATAAGTAAGTTCACTAACTAATTCCAACAACCTTTAAGGTTACGAGATAAAGATTACTTAGAACCTCAACAAAAAACATGAATATAAACCATGTCAATTATTTAAATAATAAAATAACACATACATTCCAAGTAAGATAATTCTACGACAAGCATAAGAGATAACTTTCAATTTCATTAATCATAATTAAACAATAGGGTTACAACTCTCATTCCCCGAATGAGGTAACTCCAAAAAACATAATTATATTTACAACCTCCACCTCGATAACAATAGAGGGGTAACGAATTACAAGAACAACTGAAATGAAAACAATCAAGAACTACAACTGAAACCAGGAGCTCTCCAACTGGAAGTCTCATCCACATGAATATGAAGAAAACCCAACGAAGAAAGGTGCATGTTCCACCCAACCAAGTGGAACCCAAAGGTCCACCCCCTGTGCTAGGAGATAGTAATAAGGATTTCTAACCAAGGATGCCTACCTCTAGACATAGGCTAACACAACTGAACTGAAATAAATACAATGACATCACTAACACAATGGTTACATGCTTCCAGAATTAACATAATCAACTACATCACTGATGCGAACATATTGTCAACCTAAGAGAAGTTTCATCACAATGTTACATACGTTATCCTGGTAAGTCTTCCTAGGCCCCGACCCCCAACTTGGGTTATCTTGGTAACCTCTAGCGACTTCCGGCCCCTCATGTAATCTAATGTAGAATTAGTTATCTTTTGTAGAGACAAGATAACGATCATGGCATTCCAGGCCTTCTCGTCTCAACCCAAGTCTTTACAAGCCCTTGCGTTCGTGAGTGAGACATAATTATCTTATTAAGAGTTTGATACTATGTGATACTCTAATCAGTTAATTAAGATTCTCATTGGATTAACTAACTTGCAATGAGTTATCTTGGCACCACTTTGTGTGTTGGCCCTCGTTTCAAACCACTCCTCTAAGACGACACGTGGAACAACTCCAAAACCCAAGGGTAGAAAAGTGTGACATAAGGATACCACCTCCCTAACCATGACATACAGTCAACATAATCCCGTTCATACTAACCAGGTCACAAACTGGTTACAATTTAATGCACTATCCAAGGCGATCCCTAGGGATTCTCAATAGGTTGACACATGACATGACAACCCCCAACCTCTAAGATCCTCTAGAAGACTTATGAATTAAACACTCATTTAACCCATTTCTCAAACAAGAACATGAAGGGAATATTCATGAAGGCACATAAAAGAAACTACCTTTGGATATTCTAAATCCATTCTAATGCTAACATTCAGTACTTATTTGCCTTAAGAAAATCTGAATTAAATATCATCTCTTTCAATTGAAGGATGAAATGCAAACCAAAAGTTTAATTTCCCTAATTGTTTTCATTGGTGACAAGTAATCATTTATGTTTCTACATTTCAGAACATAACGTTTAGAAATTGCAAAACAAGGTTTATTGCAAAATAAAACATCAAATAACTACAATACTAAACATAATTCATTAAATTTCTATGTTTGACTTTACAATTATGCATTTAAAATTTCAACTGCTAACTCAACTAAAAACTTCATAATATAATTCTCCCTTTGACATTTAACACAACCCATTGATTTAAATCAATATTTATTATCCCCAAAATGGATTATTTAACATGCAAACAAATTACCCAAATAACCCTTCCAAATACAAATATATCAAATAATATGCATGTTTAATTATTTAATATACAAATATTTAATCAAATACATAATATCACTTTAATATATATTATATTAATATTATAACATTATAATATATACTATATTATAGTAATATTATAATATTATATATCATAATAATAAACATTAATATATACATATTAATATTTAATATTACAAATATATAATAATAAATATTAATATAATATTAAATAAAATAAAAAACAAAAAAAACAAAAAAAAAAGAGAGGCCAAACCACGTATTCCCTAGCCGCACCCTAATCACTATGGGCGGTTGTGTTTACACACAGTCGACCCCCATTAATGGGGGAAACTATGTGTAAACACATTCATCCGTACGGGGTGGCTGCGACAGTGGGAAGGGAGTGGGGGCGCGTTGGGTGTGGCTCCCTCCACTCGCCTCCCATGGAGGGCACGGTGGGGGTGAGCCCCCAGTGACCTCCCCCAAACTCTGCCAGTTTTTTCATTAATTTTTTTTTATAAAAAACAAAACAATAGGGTTTTAACACTTCAAAATTTTATTCGCCTAGAGATTTCAAAAAATCGGCTAGCATAACCCCTTCTTATTAAAAAAATCAATATGTATATTTATATATGTATATATATATATATAAATACATATATAACATTTCTGGTTTTTATTTTTATGTTTAATAGAACAAATTGAGAAACCAGAAAATAAATAAATATATGAAACAAGCATTTACACTCAAAACCTAATTTCCTTTGAAGCATTTTATTTTTTGTAGGGGTTTCTCTTGCTAATTTGGAGAACAACATTTCATCTTTGTTTCATTTGCATTCAAACAATAGAATTCAAAGACTCTTTCCACATGATCTTCCACCATTAATATTTAAAATTCAAAACTCAAAAGCATACATTTAAAAGACTTGAACCTAATTTTTTTTTAAGATGACAGAAGATCCTAATGGTGTTCTTGTTTCCCTTTTCAACTCCATAGATTCTATCAGCTTTTCCCAAAAACCCACAAAATTCAACAATTTCTTTCTCTTTTCCTTTTATTTTCTCCAAAACTCATGAACATTCAACTTCTGAAGCAAAATTCAATAATAATAAAAATCTCCCCAAAAAAATCCTACAACCACCCTCATCAATTCTCCAAAACAGAAAATGCAAATATATTCCCTTTTCTAATTTTTGAATTCAAAAATTACTAAATTGAACTTTTTAACCATTTTTTTTTTTTTAATTTTCAAACTAAATATACATGCATTTCCAAAATGAATAATCTAATTCATTTCCACACAATAATTTAATTAATTAATTAATATAATTGATCTACAACGTGATTAAATTATTTATTAATTAAATTAAATTAATTAGTAAAGTAAATCACATTTCAAACATATAACCAGATTAATTTACTCACTAACTTAACTACAAAGCATATACTTTAACATCCTTCTAACTTTCAAAATAAACTGAAACAAGGAAAATTTAAACAATATGAAATAACTGGACCACACTATGACCGATGACACACTATGGCCAGGGTGACGACTTGGCACGAAAATCCTAGCTACTCTCTCCCAATCAAATGTTGTTGGGCTTTGGACATGCTCAAATTTGTGAAACTAGGTGGAGTCGATGTCCTGTACCTATCAACCTACGAACAAAGAATATATCCACATGCAATAATATGTCATAAATAAGATACACCGTGAAGAGGAAATCACGAAATCGCAGGGCACTCGCAAGTGAGAGATGCGATACCGTCATCTTCACCAATACAGTAGTACTAACTGACGCATCTAACATAGCAATATAATCAAAGCATGAAACATCATAAATTTAAATATCCACTTATGCTAATTCCAAACATGCCATAATAATCACATCAAAATATAGTATCATTACATCACGATAAAATAGTGATCAACTATAACCAAGTACATAGTCGAAGTACAACACAATACTAAAGCATAAAAGGGGAAGCAACATTGTTCGAACAATAAATCAAAATGGAGAGGTATTATAGGGGTTTTGGAAGTCAATTATAGGTCTATTTTTTTGGTGGAGCCTATGCATGGTCATGATGCCTATTAATTGACCTCATTTTGGATTACAATGTTCATATTTCAAAAATTTCTCAATATATGATCTTATCCACCTTATGACTAGTTTTGAATCGATCAAAATAATAGTAATAATAACTAACTAATTAACCCCTAAATATACTCTAGACATTATATAAGATTAATGCTAATCCTAACTTTATTTCTAAAACTTTAAACACTAATTATAATTATAGCCCTAATTATTAGAGTTATACATCAATTGTAATTAGTTTTCAATAAGGGTAAGGCTAAATGATAGTTTGGATCGATTTATATAATAAAAAGAATTTAATAATCTAAAATAATATTAATAATAATATAATAATAATATAAAAAATACATAATATTATAATATAATAAAAAGAATAATAAGATAATAATCATAAGAATATAAAATAATACAATATAAAAATGTTGATATAATAATAACATAATATAATCAAAATTATATAATAATAATAAAATAACAATAATATTATATTAAAAATATATTAATAATCATATCATAATAATTAATTTTTAAGAGTAGTGTTTGCTTGAATGAAGGTTAAGATTCAACTATGTAATAATAAAAATATAATAATAATAAATTGACTAACTTATGATTAAACATATATATAGTATTATTTAATATAATTAAATATAATGTAATAATAAATGTATAATTATGTAATATTTTTTAAATTGCTAAATTTAAAATAATAATAATTATTATTATATTAATATAATTATACATAATTTTAATTTGATATTATAGAAAAATAAAAAATTACAATTAAAGATAAAATAAAATAAAATAATTCATTTGTCTTTTAATAAAAATAATTTAATTAATATTACATCTATCTATTGATTTTTCCAAGAAAAATGGTTTCTTTTAATATTTAACTATTCAACTTAGTTTTAATTTAATATTTATTTATTTATTTTAAACTCTGTAATAGAAAGGATAGATATTCAATCATTATAGTTTTGATATTAGAAAAATGACAAATTCACAAATCACCCAAATCTTATCATGCTTTACATTAATTTGTAAGTTAAGACTTTTGAATTCAATGAAGACTATTTTAAATTAGAATACTATGTTTCTTTCTCCTATGAAAAAAAATAGTAAAAGAAAAAAATTATTAAAAACAAGAATCATCTAATAATAACATTTCCACACAAAAGAAACATAATATCAAATACAATCATAAAAAATATTTTATTTCAATGACTAGAGAAATAAACATTGAATGGTTGAAGAAGAAAGTAAACACCTTTAAGTAAACTTTAAAAAAACTAGTTAATTAATACTGTCTCACACCAATACAAAACAAATTAAAGATAAAAAGGTCCATAAAAGATTCAAGAAATGAAAACTAAGTTGGGTAGATGTACGCCTATTCTTAGATGGTTCAAGAGCTTTTATAGACCCCACAACCTTACGTGTGGTCACAAGAGCAACCACATATGCAGGCAAGATAATTACAACCCATAAATAAATAATTTTTAAATATTATGATTGAGGGTGTGTGCGGGAACCCTACTCATTTTTAAATATTATGGTTGAGGTTGCGCATGGGAACCCTTCCCATTATCTTGCATACCATAAAAAAAAAAGGTGCAAATGGGTATAAACTAAAACACCCACCTACAATTTTTTATTTCAAACAATTAATTTATATTGAAAAACAAAATTAATAAAATCCTACTAGATAAATTTAGAGTATCAATTCTAAAGGAGTTGCTAAATATGTTGGCATTATAGTTAGGCCATACAACTTTGAATTGCATATCCGAGAAAAAAATGTGCAATTTTAACCTCAAAAATTAAAATTTGATATATATTATTTGGTTTTGAAAAACAAAGTAATCTTATTTTCTTTTAGGTCATATCACTTTGACTTGCTTATTTTCGTTAAAAATACTTTTGATAGATCAGCTATAAAAATATTTTTGATAGATCAGCTATAAAAATACTTTTGATAGATCAGTGATAACATCAATGATTAAAAAATTGATTTATATTTTTTTCATTTCTTTTAGGCAAAAAACTATCTTAAAATATTATCTTTATTCAAGCTCTGAAATATAATATTTTTTTAGAACAAATACAAACTATCTCCAACTATCTCAAATAAAAGTAAACATATTTACTTAAACATGGTTAAAACCTTTTAATGCAAATTATGTTTATGCTAGCTTCAAAATGTAGAAAATTTTATGCTTGAATAAAAATGTTGGAAGCAGGGACTATAAATATAATAATCATCTTCCTCTGGAAAATTATGGATTAAACTGATGCATATAATTTAGGTTCTAAAACACATATATATTTTGAAGTTGCTATTTTTTATAGACATCTATCTATCTAATAGTTCACAATCACATCAAAGTGAAAAAAAAAATGCAATGAAATCCAAAATATATACATTTTAACTATAAAGATAAGACTATAAAAAATGAATATTTTCCTCAATATTTACTTATTAAAGATCAAACTAAAAAACACTAAAATCTTAATTTATATTTATTTGAATTCATTAAGAAAAAATGCAGCCTAAAAATTGTCATAATTTAAATATCACATTACCAAACTGCATACCCTTAGCTCTGATGATCTTATTTTCTTATTTGTAATATTTTATTCTCACTAAACATAGAAATAAACATATTTTCAACCGATTTTTCTATTAAAATGTTTTTCCAAAATACCATGCACTTAATCTGTTCACACTAAGATTATTTATTTCCTAGCCACTGGTCTAAGATAACAGAACATTATTGATCAGCACTCCAGGATTCGATGAAAAAATCGGCCTCATCCGGTAATTTCAACAGCTTTGGGTTGGGGATGAGGTTGAGGGTGCTTCGGCACTGTCACAGTCAGCACTCCATTTTCCATTTCAGCCTTCGCCTCTTTCAACTTTGCATTCTCAGGTAGCCTGAAACGCCTCCAGAACCTGCCTCTCCACCATTCCATATAGTGACATTTCTCCTCTGCCTCCTGCAACTGATCTAATGTACATTCTCCGCTTATTTCAAGGATTCGATCGTCTACCGTAGTTATAAACACATCCACTTTCTTCAGTTCTGCAACAAAGTAATCACATTCTGTTTTCAAGGAAATGTTTTATTGAAGAAAAATAGACAAAGAAACAGTAAATAAGTAAATAAATACCAGGAAGGTCGGCCTTGAAGACATGAGCATTAGGAGTTTCCTTCCAATCGATCTTTAGATTGGCTACTGTCTTCACATCCCTTTTTTTGCTGTGGTCATCCACACTTTCGGCATTTGTATGCGAACGATACCCTAAAACACCTCCAGTGAATAGGGGTCATAGCCGGTGTAGTATCTTTTGATGCGGTCATCTATAATTTTGGATTTTGCATGCGAGTCGCACCCTAACTACGCCTCCAGTGAATAGGGGTCAAAGGCAGTGTAGTATCTTCTGATCGGAATTGGAATGATAGACATTTGGAAACACACTGCAAATCACTCAATCAATGCCTCTATATATGTAGAATGCTTCACGATCTCTCTTTTTCTTCATTCAAAAATGCTAGATTGAGGTGTATATATATTGCTCAAATCTGTTCCAGACGTTTCCAAAGGGACAAGATAATATGGTAACCGTTTCACTTTACACGCGGCACAATGTCATTTGAGTGGCCTATAAAATACAATGAGGCACTTATTTTCATATACTAGATTAAATAGATTAGGAGTATTGGTGAGGTGTTGTCAAGACTGTTTTAAGACTCAAATTACTAGAGAATCAAAATATAGGGGAGAAGACCCAGTATTCGCTCTCCATAGAATAACCATCATTTTTTTATGGCACTTTCAAATTTTGTAAATTTGAGATGTCTATTTCAAAAAATTTGCTTCTGCACTTTCAAAAGTGCACCTGAACAATCAGTCCCGATTGACCCGCTTTGGAGGCTTATATTTTAAAGCATGTTGATTGTCATGCAAAACCTAGTTGCAGACATATTCAGTTGACTTATGAGAGCAGGCATGTCAAATTTTAGCTTTCCATGATAAATTCTGACAATGTTTCAAAAAGTGAAGCTGAAAGATTTTTGCACTATTTTATTGTTTGCAAATTGTCAGTTTGCGAGACAGCTTCCTGTTTGAGCTTGATTTTTGCAACATGTTCACTGTCATGTCAGAATGAATGGTGTTCCATATTCCCCATATCAACATGATCTCAGATGTCAATCTGCGGAACCTTATGATCTGATTTGTTATTTTTAGTAGATCGAAATCAAATGCAGTTTGTTCAGTTTCACATCTGCATTCCTGACAGCCTTTCTGAGAGGCCAACTTCGACCGTCAATAACTTTTGATCGATGATGCTTCAAAGAAATTCCTTTTGCACACGTGTTCAGAATACCTAAATATTCCACCATGTCTGATGGCAATTCACCAAGAGTTGATTTGCTATTTTTACAAATGAGCAGTTGGATCAGTTTTAATTGGTGCAGAACAGTTGTTGTTTCAAAAAAGCCTGAATGGGCAACTTTGTCGATTAATATCTTTCACCTCGTGATTGATTTCTCTGAGCCATCTTTTGCACTGAACTTTTGGGTCAGATGATTATATGCTTGCAAGTTCTAATTGCTTCTCGAGGTCGTTTGATCAATAACCCAGATTGATTCCTGAGGCAACTTGGCCTATTGTGATCATTTTGCAAAAGTGTCAGCAAACAGTTTCTGAAGGCAACCCAGTTTACCTTTCCACTTCAAATGCATCCAGTTGTTGTCTAGGGATGATTTGAGCATGAAACTTGTTTGAAAATGAATTTTTTTTTAGCTGGACCCACATGGGGTCCAACATACTTTGTATGGTCATGAACCTACAAAGGTTTCAATGTTGCAATCCAATGAAGAGGATTGATTTGTAATGGGTAACAAGCATGAGGATATCAATAACAATATTGTGAAATGGCTAAAATTGACATCTCCTCCAGTCCAAGAATTGAGTAAGCACCACGATGTACCCACAAATGGTAATTTGAAAGAAGTAGTTGAGGATGCCTCTACAGGGAGAAAATCTTGAATTTTCAAGTCCATGTCCTCCTATATAGATAATGCACACCGAATATGTTGCACTTTGCTCATTTCAGTTAAAGTCACAACACTTTTAATTTGGCTAATTTCAAGTGGAAGTCACTTGACGGGCCAATATGGTTCAAATTTTTTGATATGTGACTATATATTTATTTCAAGGTTATTGAAGATTGTTTTCAATGTAAATAAAGAACATCGAATGTTTTTTTACATGAAAAGGCCAGATGGGAAATTGTTGAATCATCATTGCAGGCATTGAAGAAATCATATCCAATTTTCTTAATGTCAACAACGGGAAATGAGAAAGCCAATCGAATGCCATGATTGCAGGGTATGAATCAAATTTTATGGTGAAAGGCTCGGCTGGCAGTGACAGTGTATAGAACGAATTTCTTGAAAATGCCTTAGAAACTTTTAAACAAATGTAAATGGTAGGTATGGCGGCTAGCATGAGGAAGGCCTGTACCAGTCAAAGAATGGGTGGGCTAGTGAGTGAGGGTCTTGCGTGGTCTACCAGTGGAGCCCATGCTTGTGCAAGGGAGCAGTTAAACAAAGAAATGGGGTGTGGCCAGGTGAAGAGCTTGTGCTGTTTGATGGGGGCAACCAACAGGAAACTATGGAAGGCACGGCTGGTAGGTGAGTGGTGCGGCCTGCAGAAAGAGGAGCCTATGGCAGAGTGGGAGCTCACGCCTAATGAAGAGATGGTAAAGAGCTCGATGGAGGAGGTGGCTTGCCTACTGTTGGAAGATCCGTGAGCAGCATGTGGAGAGTAGAGCCCGCGCCAATAAGCAAGGATGCAAAGACCAGCACATGGAGAGTATGGCTCGACAGCGGGTGAAGAGGCCTGTGCACACCACATAGCCATGGAAGGCGTGACCAATGTGTAGAAGCCAGCAGATGGCAGGTGCGGCCAGGAATAAGGAGGGGTCCATAGGAGTGAGGAGCTCATGCACAACACGCGCCCATGAAGAAAAGCCAGACCATAGGCGCAACCCGCGCCCAGGAAGAAATGCAAAACAGAGGGTAGAAGCCAGCAATGGGAGTTGCAAACACTCCAAAATGGAGGATTAGGGCATTCTCACGGACCTCGCTAGAATGCTGATGATGAGGGCAAAAAGGGTGCAGAGTTTGCGAGCACCGGAATCTGATTTCAAAAATTTAAAATTTAATAAAGTTACATAGTTTTTGATTAAGGGGTGGGCCCATTGCGAATTTTAAAATCGCAGAATTATTTAGTGGTAAATATTTTGCTCGAGAAGGTAAAACATGAAGTATTTCAAGGTGAAATATTTAAATGATGCCCAGGGTAAATTTTATTTTCTATCCAGGTGAAATATTTGGAGCTAAGAAATGGATTTCTTCAAATTACATATGGGGATTCTATTTAAAATGTGAAATTAAAGTGAACTGAGACAATGTAAAAGAATATAATATAAAGTGACTTTTATATTCATTTTATACTTGGGGGATTTTAAATAAAATTAGAGGCCTAAATATTAGAGTTATAAAACTTTAATATTTGAAGAAATATAAACTGCAGCAAGTAAAAGGGCAAAAAATAAAAACAGTTTGTGCACGGGAAGAGATATTTTGAGCAGCTGGGTAAAATTTGGAGAATCTCCACATGGGCATATTTTCTGTTGCTGGGTAATGATGGGAAAAGACAGTTTTGAGAGGTAAGGTTTGTTGAAGGAAGAGAGTGGAGAAGATATTTTGTAGATTGGTTGATCAATGGTGAATGAAGATTCTAGATGGCATTTTCGGATCAGTTTTAGGGCTGCCTTCATTCTTCTATTTCTTCTCTTCTCTTCTCATTATAAAGGGCTCTGAGATTAGGTTCTGAGAACGGTCTGATTTTCTGTGTTGGATTGTGTAGATAGAAATTTGTATTTTCTGAGTCATTGTTTGAGTCTGTAAGTTGTAATTTTATGAATTGAAGAGTAAATACAACCAGTTTATGCAATTAACATCATGAAGTGCTTTCACATTCATGAATATCATCACATTGTCTCCACATTTGTATGCTTTCAGTCATGTAAATTCAATAATACAAAGTGTCTTTGAATTTATCATCTCAAGTTTCATGAGATTGTTTTGTCTGTTCATTGTTCTGTTTCAAAGAAATGGTTAAAATTCTTTGAGTAGGTGATTGTGATTTCAGGTGTGCAGATAGGATTTAATAAGAAGAATCTGATTGATATCAAGAGAAGGATTATTGGTGCAAGGCACTAACAGTTAATGCAAAGCATTACCAATTTAAATCCACTAGTTGAAGACTGTTTGCTAGAGAATTTGTTTTATGTGTTTGACTCCATGGCCTAGAAGAGGCACTGATCTTTTATGCAGTTTTGTGCATCTTAGAAACAATATTAATTGCAAAATCATTTTAAATCTTACTATGTTATTGTGTGTCTTTCTTTCCAATGGCTGAGAGAGGGTTGAGTTGCTCAGAATTTAGCCAAATTTAAGGTACTCAATGCTTCCCTTAGTGTATTTGCATTGGGAGTTATCTGTTTTATAAAACAATGTTAGTGTATGAATGAGTTAAGCTTTGGACATTGTTTAGGTTTACCCACCTTGGTCTTGCAAAGTCAAAAGTGGAGGAGATGTCAGTCTTTGACTGAATCTTGTCAGTTGGCCACTAGCCTTAGTTGTTCTTTAAAATAGAGGTTGGCTACCTCTTAGAGAATTTCTAAGTCTAGCTGGGATGATGGCTGTGCCTAGGTGTGGATAAAGGTGCACTAGCAATAGAGAACAGAGGAGATGAAAGTCCGCACCTAAAGGGCAGTTAGAGGGCATGTAGCCTGGAGCAAGCAAATGCAAATCTACAGGGGTGCGGCCAAGTGAGAAACATGGAGGGGGAAACCAGTACTAGGCAAAGGGAGGATTAGGGAATTTCTCGCAAGCCTCGCAAGAGGAATGTTGATGCAAGCAAAACTCTTGTGAGGTGTGCGAGAATGGGGAGCCTGTTTTAAAATTTAAAAAAAATTAAAAAGAGTTACATAGTTTTAGAAACAGTGGTGGGGCCCACGGGAAAAGTGAAGGCATAAGTAAAGTCTTCCAAGATATTTTAATTTTTTGAATGTTTTCTTGGGGGAAACATTAAAACTTTGAATTTAAATGAGTAAAGTAAAATGGCACGAGTAAATTGAAAATTGCCATGGATGGAATTTTTATATGGTGGGTCTGTGCAATTTTTATGTGACAAAACATTTGGGGGTAAAATAATTTGCCTAGGAAGGTAAATGGTGAAATATTTAAAATGCCCAATGGAGATTTTATTTCAAGTAATAAAACATTGGAATTATAAGTGTGCCCCGTGAGTAAATTCTAAAATGGAGAACTTATAAAGTGAATATGTATTCACTGTGCAAATATTTTATTTTCTAAGAAATAATGTGCTGCAAATAAATTGAACTAAGACAATGTTGAAGAATATTTTAATGTTTTCATTGGACAAGTGAATTTATTCACTTTGGAAACAAAAGTTCATTATTTGCTAAAGTATTGTTGTAGCAAATAAAGAGCAGAAAATAGAAATAGATTTGCACGGAAAGAGATATTTTGAGCAGCTGGATAAAATTTGAAGAATCTCCACATGGGTAGATTTTTTGCTACTAGGTAATCATGGGCGGGTGTTGTTTTTGAGAGAATAAGTTTGTTGCTGCAGAGGAAGAAGAGAAGATATTATTTTCAGACTGATCAATAGTGAAAAAGGTTTCTAGATGGCAATTGCTGATCGAATTTGGGGCTTCTTCTGCTTGCCTCTCTTCTTCTATATCTTCTCTTTTTCTCTCATTGTAAAAGGTTATGAGGGTTCTGAGATTAGTTCTGAGCAGGTTCTAAGTTTTGTATTGGACTGTGTAGATAGAAATTTATATTTTTGAGTCATTGTTTGTGTCTGTAAGTTGTAATTTTATGAATTCAAGAGAAAATACAACCAATTTATGCATTTAATATCATGAAGTGCTTCCACTTTCATGAATGTCATCAGATTGTCTCCCCATTTGTACACTTTCAGTCACTTAAATTCAATAATACAAAGTGTCTTTGAATTTATCATCTCAAGTTTCATGAGATTTTTTTGCTTGTTCACTGTTTTGTTTCAAAGAAATGGTTAAAATGTTTTGAGCAAGTGATTGTGATTTCAGGTGTGTAGATGGGATTTAATAAGAAGAATCTAATTGATATCAAGAGAAGGATTGTTGGTGCAAGGCACTAACAGTTGATGCAAAGCATCAACAAGTTTAATCCACTAGTTGAAGACTGTTTGCTAGAGAATTTGTTGTATGTGTTTGACTCCATGGCCCAGAAGAGGCACTAATCTTTTATGCAGTTTTGTGCATCTCAGAAACAATATTAATTGCAAAATCATTCTAATCTTATTGTGTTATTGTGTGTCTTGCTTTCCAATGGCTGAGAGAGGGTTGAGTTGCTGAGAATTTATCCAAGTTCAAGGTAGTCAATGGTTCCCTTAGTGTATTTGCATTGAGAATTATCTATTTTATAAAACAATGTCAGTGTATGAATGGAATATAGTTTTGAGCATTGTTTAGGTTTACCCACCTTGGTCCTATAGAGCCAGAAGTGTAGGAGATGTTAGTCTTTGACTAAATCTTGTCAGTTGGCCACTAGTCTTTTTTATTCTTCAATATAGAGGTTGGCTACCTCTTAGAGAATTACAAATCCTAGCTGGGTTGTTATTTTAAACACCAACAGAATGGCGACTCCATTGGGGAAGGTTCTGAATCTCTAGTTACAAATGGTTATAGAGTCATACTATTATCTGTCATTCTACATTTAGTTCATGGTTTGAAGGATTTCAACCGTGGAGAAGAAGTTGTTGCAATGAACTTGAACAATTTTGTAATCTGTGGTGCTCTTCTGGTGGAAAGGAACTTAGAGAAAAATTTCTATGTAAAAGAAATTCATACTATTTGAAGTTCAATTCTCTGTGAAAAGAGGTGGCGACTCTGTTGATTGAACCTATTAAAAATTTGAAGAAAGTTCCAGATCTACAAATACTACCAGTCAGGAAGACAATTTGCAGTAGTTTAAAAGTTTCCAGGTATTTTTCACTTTTGGTTTTCAAGAACTTGTGTATGAAAACCATATTTGAACTTCTTAGAAGAAACTTTGTTTCTCTATTGAGTGAGTTAGCACTAACAAAGGGAAAGAACAGTATGTTGGTGTTTTTTCCCACATGGAAATTTTAGATCTCTAAGAGGTAGCCAACCCTTGTCAAGGATAACTACAACAACTAGTGGCCAACTAATGAGAGTCAGTTGTGGACTGAACTCTCCTACACTTTTGGCTCTGTAGGACCAAGATGGGTAAACCTAAATGTGTTCATAAGAATGCCTCATGACTGGTAAGAACACTTCATGTATACAGATCAAAATTCTGACACACTCATAGGGATAGTCATTATTTCATGGTATTGGCAGACCAGAGAATGATTACCAATACCGAACAGCAACAAAATTGACCCACTTACTATAAGAAAATACCTCCCGAAGGAAGACAAGGTTTTAACAAGTTTTTATGTTCAGTATTTGGATTACCATGCTTAGAGCTTACAGTCCTAAACCAAAAATAACGCTACAGCATTGTTCAGTGCCTCATCCATTGGGCAACAGAGTCATATATAATAAAATCCCGATACTATGAACTTATCTTCATATAGCATTACTATCATGAGATATTTTAGTACACTAAAATAGTACTTCTTCAAGAATCTTGAGCACATACAACCATGAACATGTAATTGATTCTTCAAGCATTTGATTAACTTCTTAAGTTAAAGTAAGAAAAAACTAACTACACTTTCAATTAACTGTTGAAAGTGAATAGAGTAACCCTTGATAACTCCACTCATAATCCATGGCACACACATAGGAGAGTAAACCATCTTAATTTTATAGATTTCTTTTTGATATCAGTAATTAAAAAGCATATCATACTAATTTGTATACAAATTTCCCCTAAGGATGATATTCTGAACAAAATGTTCATAGCATTTCAAACATAAGACTGACTGTACAAACTTCAAAGCTTTGGACCCCAAAATTCTTGATTGGACAATGGGCCAAGAAATCTCCCTTATATATCAAGAGAGCAACAAGCATTAGGCTACATTGTCGATACAAAATAGAATTTGAACTCAAAGTGAAATTCAAATTTACATTCCTTATCATTAGATAACATCATGCACAATCGAAGGAATCAAAATGGTTACACAGTAACCAGTTAGAGAACAAAAATCATGCAAAGCACGCACACGTCCATGTCCACAGGAGAAAACAAAAAGTAGGAGCAAAAACGTCCAACCAAACCGCCACCACTCACCATCAAGAGAACACACGGCCCCAGTATAGGCGACCACTTTGAGTCCATGCGTGTGACAGTAATAGAACCACCTCTCTTTTACCATCCTTGCGAGCATCACCCCTGACAATTGGACCTGGTGCCTATGCAGTTATTGGTTCAAATACCAGAACCTCCTCATCAACTCCCAAGAGTTCAGTCAAATTAGCCAAGTAACACTGATAATCCGAATCGGTGTCAGATTCATCAGAATCTAAAATGATCATCGGGGACGAACAGTGCACTGGCTGCTTTCTAGTGTTTCTTGTAGCACCCCTAGGCACAGTGGGTGTCATAGGCTCAATCATGACTGGCGACCCTTGGGATCTCAGCCTCGCGCTCTTGCACTTAATTGATTTATCCATGAAAGAAACAGAGCTCTGCAACACGCAGGAGAAGAAACCTTCCTACACACAGATACAAGAAGATGCAATGCTGATCACATACAACTCAGTCAGCATTTATAGAATAGCCCAGCATGCAGGGTATAATTACTTGAAGACAATTCAAGCATTCTAACAATAAGTGACCAAGATAACCATGAATACTCTCAGTAGGATGGCACTGTTCGCACGCCAGGGAAATCAGGTGGAGATCCTCTAGAGAAGGAAAACCTGTGCCATTAATGACACGAGCAACAACCAAGCAATACATGCCACGTGGACAACTCACACACCCCTTCTTGAAATTAAACCGCTGATTTAGACCATTGTAGCAATACAAAGGGTGGAGATCAAGTCAATGGATATTGACAATCCACCTCGACGCCCTCAGAAAACATATCCAATCAAAACCCTCAAAAATAGTAGATCTGAACCGCATAGTGGGACCCACTTAGTCCCATTGGAAAGAAAAGAAAAACCACATGCCACACCCTCGCAAACCTCGCAACTCCCTCTTGGATATTTACTCCGCTCGTGCAAGGTGTGCGAGAAATGATAATTACCCTACTATTAATGGCCATTACTAGTGAAAAGATGACCCCATGTCATATCCAATACCTTGGGAAGAAAACCCACTCATCCGTTCACATCAGGTGGCGACATCTTGCGAGCCTTGCACCACTTTGGTGATGTCAGCAGGAAAACCTATGAGGTCAGCCAGAAGTGGCCAAGATCCAATCCTGTGATCAGACGGTTCATCAGACCTCAGATAGAACATCCAAGTGGGGCCCGCATTGAAATCCTCGGCGGTGTAGAACATAAGCCATCAGGTGAAAAGACCAGCGAATCAAGTGAAACGGGGCTAGTAAAGCATGACCCGAGAGGGATATAACCTCACTGAAGAGACTGGTTCTCCCCTACAACAGGTCATCGTTAAAACATAACAAGAGGGTTTCGAAACGTCGATAATCAAAGTTACCGTGAGTAACTTTGAAACCCTAAAACCCCAACTTCAATTTTCTCAAAAAATTGAAGTCCCATCAGTCCCAACTATTGGCACTCTCAAATTTTGCAAATTTGAGATGCCTATTTAAAAAAATTTGCTTCTACACTTTCAAAAGTGCACCTAACACTCAGTCTTGATTGACCCGCTTTAAAGGCTTATAATTTAAAGCCTATTGATTGCTGTGCAAAACCCATTTGTAGACATACTCAAGTGACATATGTGAGTAGGCATGTCAAATTTTAGCTTCCCATGATAAGTTCTGATAGAATTTCAAAAAGTGAAGCTGGAAAGTTTTTGCACTGTTCTATTGTTTGCAAATTGTCAGTTTGCAAAAACACTTCCTGTTTGTGCTGGGTTTTCGTAACCACTTCACTTTCATGTCAAAAAAAATGATGTTCCATATTCCCCATATCAAGATGATCTCACATGTCAGTTTTCAGAACCTCATGATCTGATTTATTATTTTTAGCAGATCGAGACCAAATGCAGTTTGTTCTATTTTACAGCTGCATTCTTGACAGCCTTTCTGAGAGGCCAACTTCGACTGTCAGTATCTTTTGATCGGTGAAGTTTCAAGGAAATTCCTTTTGCAAACATGCTTAGGGTAACTTAATGTCTCACTATGTCTGACGGCAGATCACCAAGAGTTGATTTGCTATTTTTTTAAATGGGCAGTTGGATAAGTTTTAATTGGTGCAGAATGGTTGTTTCAGAAAAGCTTGACTAGGCAACTTTGCCGATTAATATCCGGCTCCTCAAAATCTGTTTCTTTGAGCCATCTTTCCCACTATACTATTGGATCAAATTACTATATGCTTGCAAGTTTTTATGGTTTCATGAGGTCGTTTGCCCAATTTTCAAGGTTGATTGCTAAAGCAGCTTGACTTGTTTTATCCATTTTGCAAAAGTGCCAGAAAGTAGTTTCTGATGGAGACCCAGTTCGTTTTTCAACTTCTGAAGCATTCAAAAGGCAATGTCAAATCATTTCAGGGCGGAGCACGTTTGAAAACGAAATTTTTTTAGCCGGACCCACATAGGGCTTGACATGCTTTGCATAAGTGTGAGGTTCGTTTCAAATAAATGGTTGTAAATTCAAGGGCTTTTGTGTTTTGAAAGCAGAGGAATATGAGAATGTAGTGTTTCACTTGAATGACAATGGATCTTGCAGCTATTTTCCGACCTCAGAATGAATCAAAACAAAAGAAGAATTGATAAATTTTAATAATAATAAGACAACTAGAACAACAACTCAGAAATGACTGCATATGGTGTATATTGACAAATTTGAAATGATTGAACCTGTTGCAGAATGAAATAAAGATTCTTTCATTTTGAAAAGGTTGGATGGGAGGAGGCATGCATCATGTCTGCAGTCAATTGGTTATTGGCATCCATCAAAGCACAAGAGAATGGCACCTCATTTTGGAAGGAATTCAACACTGTTTTAGTAAATACATTGATGAGAATGGGGGCATGACCTGAACAAGTCTAATGAGGGAAGACCATGTGGAGACTAGCCCGCGCGTAAGGGACAAGCATGCTACAAACAGGTAAGATAGCCCCGTGCAATGGAGATGAAGGCTCACGTAGAGTGTGGAGGATAGGAACCAAGCAGGGAAGAGCTAGGGAGGAGGCTCACACAGCCAGTGAAGGCACGACCTAGCCAAGAAAGATCTGCACCATGTGATGGGAAGTCACCAGGGAATGGGACGCAGCAGGAGAAATGTAGCTAGCCGGTGGAGCCCGCGCCAGTTGGAGGAAAAGCTCAATGAAGAAAGCTTGCAGCAAATGAGAGCAGAGGGTAGGAATGGTTTGGAGGAGGCTCGCGGGTGCATGAGGAAACATGCGGCCAATAGATGGAGACCACCACACATGGCCAAGGGAGATCCGCAAATAGCAACAGGTGAAGAAGTGGATGAGGGATGCAACCAACCAGTAAGGTGCAACTAGCAATGAAAGGTGGAGAAGACCATGGATAGGAAGGCATGCGCATGAAAGGGAAAGCCACCACCACCAACTATAGGGAGGCACCATCATAGTATTAAGTATGCACAATGGCGACCTGACAGTGAATGGTGGAGTGCGACCTGCAAGTTGAGTGCGCAGGTATAAGGAGTAGCTAGCATGTGGGGAAACCTACACAGCTAGCCGGTGAAAGGGCTCGTGCCTGAGGAATGAGAAGGCCCACGCTAGGCATGAGGAATGGAGGGCATGACCTAATAGGGAGAGAACCCATGGCCAATGTGTAAGTGGAAACCCACACTCGCTAAGGAATGGACATTCATCAATGCACGCCATGACTAGAGCTCGAGATGTGCAGAGAGCAAAGGAGGATTTGGGGCATTCTCGCCGACCTCCCGAGGATGATGCTGAAAAATCCAAAATCCCCACGAGGTGTGTGAGCATGGGAGGTGCCTAGTTTTAAAATTCAAAAAAATTAATAATGGTTGCATTGCATGTGGTTAAAACGGAGGTGGTTCCCGGGAAGTTTTAAAGGGCTTTCACTTTATTTATTTGGGTAAAATTTTAATTATTTACCGAAATAGTGGAAGGTGAATAAGGTATTCACAGGAAAATGATTTTATTGATCATTTTATTCTGCATGAGGTGCATAAATTTATTCATTGTATAAATGGTGAATATAATTTCATTGTTGGGGATAAATTCTTACAGTAAAGGTGAAATATTTTAATGTGGGTTCAAATAATGTAAGTAAAGTGAAATTTTATATTCACTTTATAATCAAAAGACTATTATATGTTTGAAATACAATGTGTCATTACAACACTATAAATTGAGGAAGTATTTCAAAATATAAACTGTAGTAGATAGAAATAAAAGAGCTAAAACAGTTTGTGCACCGGAAGAGATTTTTTGAGCAGCTGGATGAAATAATGAGATTCTCCAGCAGGGCATGTTTTCTGTTGCTGGAAAATGATGAGTCGATGTTGTTTGAGGGAATGTTTGTTGCTGTGAAGAAGAGAAGATATTATTTTCAATTTGATCAACGAGAATGGAGCTGCCATATGTCTACAATAGATTCAAATTTAGGGCTTCTTTTGTTTCCTCCATTCTTCTATATTTTCTTTTCTTTTCTCATTGTACAGGGTTCTGAGTTTTTGTATTGGGTTGGGTAGATAGAGGTTTGTTAAGTTTGAGTTATTTTTGAGTCTAGAAGCTGTAATTTCTAATTTTATGAGCAAATACAGCCAGTTTGTGCAAATAAATCATGAAATGTGTTTGCATTTTCATGAATATCTTCAATTTGTCTCCATTCTTGGGCAGTTAAATCATATGAATTCAATAATACAAAGTATTTTGAGTTTATCATCTCAAATTTCATGATTTTGTGTTATTTGTTTATGGGTCTCTTTCAAAGAAATGGTTAAATACTATGAGCAGATAATAGTGATTTTAAGTGTGTAGATTGGATTTGATAAGGAGAATTTGATGGATAATAGGAGTGGGATTGTTGGTGTAAGAAACTAACAGTTGATGCAAAGCATCAACAATTTTAGATCCACAGGTTGAATGCAATTTGCTGATAAAGTTGTCTTATGTATTTGACTCCATGGCCTAGAATTGGCACTGATTTATCTTGCAGCTTAATGCATCTCAGAAACAAAATTTTAAATGTAAAATCATTCTTGTTCTTATTGTTTAGATAGTTGTGTCTGTCATGTTCTCCTTGTTGATTAGTGAAATTCATTCAATAGTTTTCCAATATTGAGTGATATTTTATGCTTCTCAGCAATTTTGTGAGAGCATAATCTATTAAGCAATATCCTGTTACTTGTGTGTCTAGATTGTTTGATATTGCTAAAGGGTTACTCCCCTAGGTCTTATAGAGTTTGAAGTGTAGGGGAAATGTGTATCCATTCCATTTCCTGTCAGTTGCCCACTAGGATTTGTGGTTCTTCAGTATAGAGGTTGGCTACCTCTTAGAGAATTACAAATCCTAGTTGGGTTGCATTTTTAAACACCAACAGAATGGCGACTCTACTGGGGAGAATTTGAGAAAATTCTAATTACAGAATCTAGCCTTAAGAGTCAGTGCATAGAGTCAGATTATTTGTCATTCTGAATTTGATCAAGTTTGAAGGGTTTCAACCTTGGAGAAGAAAGTGTTGCAGTGATCCTGAATAGTTTTTGTAATTTGTGGTGCTCTGCTGGTGGAAAGGAACTCAGAAATAAATTTATATGTGAAAGAACTTCATACTTTTTGATGTTCAGTCCTCTGTGAAAACAGGTGGTGACTCTGTTGATTGAACCTGTTAAAATCTAAAGAAAGTTCCAGATCTACAAACATTTCCAGTCAGGAAGACAATTTGTAGTAGCTGCAAAGTTTCCAAGTAGTATTCACTTTTGGTTTTCAAGAAATTTCTGTATGAAAACCATACTTGAAAATATTAGGAAAAACTTTGGTTCCCTATTGAGTGATTAGCACTAAAAGAGGGAAAGAACAGTAATATTTAGTTTGCATACTTTTGAGTTGTAATTTGCAGCTTTTGTATTTTCCTTCGAGAAGTATGCATGTTTTTTAAATTTTCCCACTAAATAGATATCATATGTAAATGCATTTGAATCATGCATTATGGTTTTCTAAGATTGTTATGAAAGGTAGAAATAGGGCAATGAATGATCAACTATAGAGTTGATATGTAAGATTTGAAAAGGGCATATCTAGATGCCTCAATACATGCATCCTGGCATGGTTCCAGATGGAACTATGGTTTGTGATCAGTCCCAGCCAGATTGTTAAAAAGGTTTTAGCACTGGAAGGTATAGAGCTATCAATTTAAGTAACCTTAGTGGTTATCCAAATGGCATTCCAGCTAAGTTCAAAAATAGGCTACCAAGATTCATTGGTGAAAGGTCTGAATCAACATACAAACATTTGCAAGAGTTCAGCAATGTGATGGATGATTATGAGATTGATCATGAAGATGTGATCATGAGGTTATTTCTTTAGTCCTTGATAGGAGATGCAAGAGAGTGGTTCTGTTATTTACCAGCCTCTTCTATTAATTCATGGGAAGAGTTCAAGGCAGTGTTCATGGAACAGTTTGGAGAAAGGATTAACCCTATTTTGATAAGGAAAAAGTTCATGAACATGGAGAAAGAGAAAGATGAGTTAGTCCCATCTTTTAATCTCAAGTTTTCAATGATTATTAGAGAGATGCCAGAGAAAATAAGGCCAAATGATGTTGAATGCTTGGTCGTATACCTGGGAGAATTTGACAAAAAGATGAGTTATCTGTTGAGGGACAAAGAGCCTACAACCCTACTCCAAGCATATCAGATGGCTATGGACTTTCAGAACAATTTGAGATACTCAATGCTGAAAGGACATAGGGCTATGAGTGTTGGTCATCCTAACACACCTCAGGCAAATAGAACTTAAGGAGCAGATAATAAAAGTGCTTGTCAAGAAGGTAGTGTTGTTGCTGCTCCAATTTTTTCATCATCACGATTTGCAGATCCTAATGAACTTCATGTTAAACATCATCAAACTATGGTGTCTCAAAATGAAGGTAGTATTTGTTTGTTTCAAGAAAGTCAGAACATGATACACAAGAATGAAAAGAGTGTATCAGATAATGAAGATATTTGTTGTATGAATGAGGATATTGACTACAATCAATTTACAATCAGCACATGTGTAGATCTTTGCAGTAGTAATGAAGAGGAAGATGCATGGTATGATGAACAAATAAATATGTATGAACTTTTTTCTTGTAATACCTTAAATGATGAAGGAATATAAGAGATAAAGGTCATCATTCCATGTCATGTTTCAGTCAGTGAAAATGATACAATTTCTGACGACATTCTTTCTCAAGTTAGTGAGCAAGACATTAATGATGGAAGTTCAAGAACCTACTCTGAAGAATTTGAGCATGGTATGTGTAGTGATAGGTCGTCTTGTGATGAGGATGCTGATGAAGGCCAAACTGATTTCTCTTTTGATGATTGTGAAATATTTTATGAGAATGACTTAGAGGTATGTTCTTCACACAACGGATATAGTGATATGGACACTGATGAAGTCATTTATTCACTAGTGAATGATCAAATTACACTTAAGACAAACCTGGAATGTAGTTCAAGTTTGACATCGATGAAGCCTGTTGATTATGTTAATGATGAAGAATATGAGGATGAACATATATGTGTTCAATTTGTTGATCATGAGCATAGTACTACTGAAAGTGATGAAGATGTTGAAGAATCTGTTTATATCTTTGTTGTCCATGACTACTTTTATGAAACAAAGATGGAAATTTCAGTGGTACATAAGAATGATGATAATATGCATAGTGATAATGAAAGGAATTCAGTTTTGAATAATTACGTTATGCATAGTGACAATCTGATGGATCTAGAATCAACATTATCATCCATAGATAATGTGAAACAATTTGGTGGACTGTCAAATTGTGTTGAAATTGCAATACCTGTTGATCAATGTGAAGAGAAGCCACATGATGTAGATAGTAATGGGTGTGATGTCAGTCAGTATGAAATAGAATATGGATCTTGCTTTAATGATCTGCCTTATCATGATGGTTTGAAGAGTGAATTTCACAACATGTGTCAACCTAAGACAGAGAAAATTACTCATATATTGGAGGTTGATGATTTTTCTCAGTGTCATGAATTGAATGAAGTTGAAAGTACTTTTAGTGTTGACAAATCTGATTTTTAGAATCATGAAACACATGATAATGTGTTTGGGCTGTGGTGTTTGGATGAGGACAAGCCAACCTGTGATGTATTCCAGTTGGAGGAGATACAAATGTATGAGAAATTTTTGCTCAACACACAAGATGATTGCATGTTACTTTTCAGTGATAATGTCTCCTCCAAACTTGATCATGATGAAGGGGTTAGTGAATGTGATAAGACCATATTTTTATATGATCTTGATCACCAGTTTCAAGTGTTGTTGCCTGATATAAAATCAAAAAATGAAATGATGAACAGTGATGTGGCCTATCTGATTTGGTTTCCACTTGATGACAAAGTTGAACAAGGAACAAGTTTTCACTTGCACAGGGGCAATTTGGTATTGTCGTTTGCAAGAATGTAGTCACCAGTGTTGTTATGGTTTGACAAAGGCAAGCATGACTTGAGGGATGTCAACTCTTTTTACAAAGTTGTATTTGACAAAGGTAAATATTGATCCTCATTTTTTCATTTGGTGGCCTGGGGTCATCAGATGGAATTGATAAATGAAAGTTGAATCAGGGAGTAGTTTGAGGGTACCTATTGGACTCACCTTTTGGTCTACTCCCCAAAGATCTGGAATCTTGCTATGCCCACAGGGGGAATACATCCCCAGTCGGAGCCACTATTGGCACTCTCAAATTTTGAAAATTTGAGATGCCTATTAAAAAAAAATTGCTTCTACACTTTCAGAAGTGCACCTAACACTCAGTCCTAACTGACCCACTTTGTAGGCTTATAATGTAAAGCCTATTGATTTTCATGCAAAACTCATTTGCATACATACTCAAGTGACATATGTGAGTAGGCATGTCAAATTTTAGCTTCCCATGATAAGTTCTGACAATGTTTCAAAAAGTGAAGCTGGAAGGTTTTTGCACTGTTTTGTTGTTTGCAGATTATCAGTTTGCAAAACAACTTCCTATTTGAGCTTGGTTTTCATAACCAGTTCACTGTCATGTAAAAACGAATGTTGTTCCATATTCCCCATATCAAAATAACCTCACATGTTAGTTTTCAGAACCTCATGATCTGATTTGTTATTTTTAGCAGATCGAAACCAAATGCAGTTTGTTCTATTTTGTAGCTGCATTCTTGACAACCTTTCTGAGAGGCCAACTTCGACCGTCAATATCTTTTGAGCGCTGATGTTTCAAGGAAATTCCTTTTGTACACGTGCTCAGGGTATCTTAATGTTTCATTGTGTCTAACAGTAGATTTCCGAGAGTTGATTTGCTATTTTTCAAATCGGCAGTTGGATAAGTTTTAATTTGTGCAAAATGGTTATTGTTTCAAAAAAGCCTAACTAGGCAACTTTGCCGATTAATATCCGGTCCCTCGGTATCTGTTTCTTTGAGTCATCTTTTGCACTATACTGTTGGATCAAATGACTATATGCTTGCAAGTTTTTATGGTTTCACAAGGTCGTTTGCCCAATTTTCAAGGTCGATTCCTAAAGCAACTTGACTTGTTTTACCCATTTTGCAAAAGTGCCAGAAAGCAGCTTCTGATGGAGACCCAGTTCATTTTTCAAATTCTAAAGCATTCAAAAGGCAGTGTCAAATCATTTCAGGGCAAAGCTCGTTTGAAAATGAATTTTTTTTTAGCCGGACCCACATGGGGTCTAACATGCTTTGCATAAGTGTGAGGTTCGTTTCAAATAAATGGTTGTAAATTCAAGGGCTTTTGTGTTATGAAAGCAGAGGAATATGAGAATGTAGTGTTTCACTTGAATGAAAATGGATCTTCTAGCTATTTTTCGAGCTCGAAATGGATCAAAACAAAAGAAGAATTGATAAATTTTAATAATAATAAGACAACTAGAACAAAAACTCAGAAATGACTCCATATGGTGTATATTGAGAAATTTGAAATGATTGAACCTGTTGCAGAATGAAATAAAGATTCTTTTATTTTGAAAAGGTTAGATGCGAGGAGGCTCGAATCGTGTCTGCAGCCAATTGGTTATTGGCACCCATCAAAGCACAAGAGAATGGCACCTCATTTTGGAAGGAATTCAATAGTGTTTTAGCAAATACATTGATGAGAATCGGGGGATGACCTGAACAAGGCTAATGAGGGAAGACCATGTGGAGACTGGCCCGTGCGTAAGGAACAAGCATGCTCCATACAGGTAAGATACCCCCATGCAATGGAGATGAAGGCTCGCATAGAGTGTGGAGGATAGGAACCAAGCAGGGAAGAGCTAGGGAGGAGGCTCGCACAACAAGTGAAGGCACGGCCTAGCCAAGGGAGATCCACACCATGTGATGGGAAGTCACCAGGGAATGGGACACTGCAGGAGAAATGTAGCTAGCCGGTGGAGCCCGTGCTAGTTTGAGGAAAAGCTCAATGAAGAAAGCTCACAACAAATGAGAGCAAAGGGTAGGCACAGTTTGGAGGAGGCTCACGGGTGTGTGAGGAAACATGCGGCCAACAAATGGAGACCACCACACATAGCCAAGGGAGATCCATGAACAACAATATGTGAAGAAGTGGATGAGGGGTGCAACAAGCCAGCAAGGCGCGACTGGCAATGAAAGGTGGAGAAGACCATGGACAAGAAGGCATGCGCATGAAAGGGGAAAGCCACCACTACTAGCTATAGGGAGGCGCCATCATAGTATGAAGTACACACAATGGTGACCTGACAGTGAATTGTGGAGTGTGACCTACAAGTTGAGTGTGCAAGTATAAGGAGCGGCCAACATGTGGGGAAACCTACGCAGCTAGCCAGTGAAAGGGACCGCACTTGAGGAATGAGAAGGCTCACACCAGGCATAAGGAATAGAGGGCATGACCTAATAGGGAGAGAACCCGCGGCCAATGTGTAAGTGGAAACCCATGCTCGCTAAGGGATGGACATTCATCAAGGCATGCCATGACCAGAGCTTGAGATGTGCAGAATGCAAAGGAGGATTTGGGGCATTCTCGCGGACCTCGCGATGATGATGCTGACGAAGCCAAAATCCCTGTGAGGTGTGTGAGCATGGGAGGTGGGTCCTGGGAAGTTTTAAAGGGCTTTCACTTTATTTATTTGGGTAAAATTTTAATTATTTACCGAAATAGTGGAAGGTGAATAAGGTATTCACGGGAAAATGAATTTATTGATCATTTTATTCTGCATGAGGTGAATAAATTTATTCACTATATAAATGGTGAATATAATTTCATTGCTGGGGATAAATTCTTACAGTAAAGGTGAAATATTTTAATGTGGGTGCAAATAATGTAAGTAAAGTGAAATTTTATATTCACTTTACAATCAAAAGACTATTATATGTTTGAAATACAATGTGTCATTACAACATTATAAAGTGAGGAAGTATTTCAAAATATAAACTGCAGTAAATAGAAATAAAAGAGCTGAAACAGTTTGTGCACGGGAAGAGATTTTTTGAGCAGCTGGATGAAATAATGAGATTCTCTAGCTGGGCATGTTTTCTATTGCTGGACAATGATGAGTTGATGTTGTTTGAGGGAGAAGATATTATTTTCAATTTGATCAACGGGAATGGAGTTGCCATGTGTCTAGAACAGATTCGAATTTAGGGCTTTTTCTGTTTCCTTCATTCTTCTATATCTTGTTTTCTTTTCTCATTATACAGGGTTCTGAGTTTTTGTATTGGGCTAGGTACATAGAGGTTTGTTAAGTCTGAGTTATTTTTGAGTCTAGAAGCTATAATTTCTGATTTTATGAGCAAATACAACCAGTTTGTGCAAATAAATCATGAAATGTGTTTACATTTTCATGAATATCTTCAATTTGTCTCCATACTTGTACAATGAAATCATATGAATTCAATAATACAAAGTATTTTGAGTTTATCATCTCAAATTTCATGAGATTGTGTTATTTGTTTATGGGTCTCTTTCAAAGAAATGGTTAAATACTGTGAGTAGATAATAGTGATTTTAATTGTGCAGGTTCGATTTGATAAGGAGAATTTGATGGATAATAGGAGTGGGATTCTTGGTGTAAGACACTAACAGTTGATGCAAAGCATTGACAATTTTAGATCCACTGGTTGAATGCCATTTGCTGATAAAGTTGTCTTATGTATTTGACTCCATGGCCCAGAATTGGCACTGATTTATCTTGCAGCTTAATGCATCTCAGAAAAAAAAATTTAAATGTAAAATCATTCTTGTTCTTATTATTTGGACAGTTGTGTCTGTCATGTTCTCCTTGCTGATTAGTGAAATTCATTCAACAGTTTGCCAATATTGAGTGATATTTTAGGCTTCTCAGCAATTTTGTGAGAGCATAATCTGTTAAGCAATATCCTATTACTTGTGTGTCTAGATTGTTTGATATTGCTAAAGGGTTACCCCCCTAGGTCTTACAGATCTTGTAGTGTAGGGTAAATGTGTATCCATTCCATTTCTTGTCAGTTGGCCACTAGGCTTTGTGGTTCTTCAGTATAGAGGTTGGCTACCTCTTAGAGAACTGCAAATCCTAGCTAGGTTGCATTTTTAAACACCAATAGAATGGCGACTCTACTGGGGATGAATTTGTTAAAATTATAATTGCAGAATCTAGCCTTAAGAGTCAGTGCATAGAATCAGATTATTTCTCATTCTGAATTTGTTCAAGTTTGAAGGGTTTCAACCATGGAGAAGAAAGTGTTGCAGTGAACCTGAACAGTTTTGTAATCTATGGTGCTTTGTTGGTGGAAAGGAACTCAGAAACAAAATTTTAAATGTAAAATAATTCTTGTTCTTATTCTTTGGACAATTGTGTCTATCATGTTCTCCTTGCTGATTAGTGAAATTCATTCAATAGTTTGCCAATATTGAGTGATACTTTAAGTTTCTCAGCAATTCTTTGAGAGCATAATCTATTAAGCAATATCATGTTACTTGTGTGTTTAGATTGTTTGATATTGCTAAAGGGTTACCCCACTAGGTCTTACAGAGCCTGAAGTGTAGGGGAAATGTGTATCCATTCCAATTCCTATCAGTTGGCCACTAGGCTTTTTGGTTCTTTATAATGGAGGTTGGCTACCTCTTAGGGAATTGCAAATCCTAGCTGGGTTGTTATTTTAAACACCAACAGAATGGTGACTTTGCTAGAATGAATTTGTTATAATTCTAATTGTAGAATCTAGCCTGAAGAGTTAGTGCATAGAGTCAGATTATTTGTCATTCTGAATTCGTTCAAGTTTGAAAGGTTTCAACCTTGGAGAAGAAAGTGTTGCAGTGAACTTGAATAGTTTTGTAATCTGTGGTGCTCTACTAGTGGAAAGGAACTCAGAAACAAAATTTTAAATGTAAAATCATTCTTGTTCTTATTGTTTGGATAGTTGTTTCTGTCATCTTCTCCTTGCTGATTAGTGAAATTCATTCAATAGTTTGCCAATATTGAGTGACACTTTAAGTTTCTCAGCAATTTTGTGAGAGCATAATATGTTAAGCAATATCCTATTACATGTGTGTTTAGATTGTTTGATATTGCTAAAGGGTTACCCCCCTAGGTCTTACAGAGCTTGAAGTGTAGGGGAAATGTGTATCCATTCCATTTCCTGTCAGTTGGCCACTAGGCTTTGTGGTTCTTTATAATGGAGGTTGGCTACCTCTTAGGGAATTGCAAATCCTAGCAGGGTTGTTGTTTTAAAGTCGCCATTTTGTTGGTGTTTAAAATAACAACCCAACTAGACTTTGAAATTATCTAAGAGGTAGCCAACCTCTATTTTAAATAACAACTAAGGCTAGTAGCCAACTGACAAGATTTAGTCAAAGACTGACATCTCCTACACTTTTGGCTCTGCAAGACCAAGGTGGGTAAACCTAAACAATGCTCAAAACTTAACTCATTCATACACTGACATTGTTTTATAAAAAAGATAACTCCCAATGCAAATACACTAAGGGAAGCATTGAGTACCTTAAATTTGGCTAAATTCTTAGCAACTCAACCCTCTCTCAGCCATTGGAAAGTAGGACACACAATAACATAGTAAGATTTAAAATGATTTTGCAATTAATATTGTTTTTGAGATGCACAAAATTGCATAAAAGATCAGTGCCTCTTTTGGGCCATAGAGTCAAACACATAAAATGAACTCTCAAACAAACAATCTTCAACCAGTGGATTTAAATTGCTAATGCTTTGCATTAACTATTAGTGCCTTGCACCAACAATCATTCTCTTGATATCAATCAGATTCTTCCTATTAAATCCTATCTGCACACTTGAAATCGTAATCACCTACTCAAAAGATTTTAACCATTTCTTTGAAATAGAACAATGAATAGACAAAACAATCTCATGAAACTTGAGATGATAAATTAAAAGGCACTTTGTATTATTGAATTTACATAACTGAAAGTGTACAAATGTGGAGACAATCTGATGACATTCATGAATGTGAAAGCACTTCATGATGTTAATTGCATAAACTGGCTATATTTACTCTTCAATTCATAAAATTACAACTTACAAACTCAAATAATGACTCAAAAAATACAAATTTCTATCTACACAGTCCAATACAGAAAATTAGACCCTTCTTAGAACCTAATCTCAGAACCCTTTACAATGAGAAGAGAAGAGAAGAAATAGAAGAATGAAGGCAGCCCTAAAACTGATCCGAAAATGCCATCTGGAATCTTCATTCACCGTTGATCAACCAATCTGCAAAATATCTTCTCTGCTCTCTTCCTTCAACAAACCTTACCTCTCAAAACTACCTTTGCCCATCATTACCCAGCAATAGAAAATCTACCCATGTGGAGATTCTCCAAATTTTACTTATCTACTCAAAATATCTCTTCCCATGCACAAACTATTTTTATTTTCTACTCTTTTACTTGCTGTAGTTTATATTTCTTCAAATATTAAAGTTTTATAACTCTAATATTTAGGCCTCTGATTTTATTTAAAATCCCCCAAGTATAAAATGAATATAAAAGTCACTTTATATTATATTCTTTTACATTGTCTCAGTTCACTTTAATTTCACATTTTAAATAGAATCCCCATATGTAATTTGAAGAAATCCATTTCTTAGCTCCAAATATTTCACTTGGGCAGAAAATAGAGTTTACCCTAGGCATCATTTAAATATTTCACCCTGAAATACTTCACATTTTACCTTCTCGGGAAAAATATTTACCACTAAATAATTCTGCCATTTTAAAATTCAGAATGGGCCCACCCCTTAATAAAAAACTATGTAGCTTTATTAAATTAAAAAAATTTGAAATTGGATTCCTCCCATGCTTGCACACCCCACACCCTTTTTTCCCTCATCATTAGCATTCTCATGAGGTCCACGAGAATGCCCTAATCCTCCATTTTGGAGTGTTTGCAACTCCAATTGTTGGCTTCTACCCACTATTCTTCATTTCTTCTTGGGCACAGGCTACACCTGTGGTCTGGATTTTCCTCATGGGCACGTGTTGTGCATGAGCTCCTCACTCCTATGGACCCCTCCTTATTCCTAGCCGCACCTACCATCTGCTAGTTTCTACACATTGGTCATGCCTTCCATGGCTGTATTGTGTGCATGGGCCTCTTCACCCGCTGTCACGCCCATACTCTCCATGCGCTGGTATTTGCATCCCTGCTTATTGGTGCGGGCTCTACTCTCCACATGCTACTCGCGAATCTTCCAACAGTAGGCAAGCCACCTCCTCCACCGAGCTCTTTACCATCTCTTCATTAGGCATAAGCTCCCACTCTACCACAAGCTACTCTTTCTGCAAGCCACATCACTCAGCTGCCAGCCGTGCCTTCCATAGTTTCCTACTGGTTGCCACCATCAAACATCACAAGCTCTTCACCTGGCCACACCCCATTTCTTTGTTTAGCCGCTCCCTTGCACAAGCGCAGGCTCCACTGGTAGACTATGCATGACCCTCACCCACTGGCCCACGCATTCTTTGACTGGTACGGGCCTTCCTCATGTTGGCCGCCATACCTACCATTTACATTTGTTTAAAATTTTCTAAGGCGTTTTCATCAAATTCGTTCTATACACTGTCATTGCCAGCCAAGCCTTTCACCATAAAATTTGATTCATACCCTGCAATCATGGCATTCCATTGGATTTTTTGTTCCCCTTTGCTGACATTAAGAAACTGGATATGATTTCTTCAATGCCTACAATGATGATTCAACATTTTCCCATCTGGCCTTTTCATGTAAAAAAACATTTGATGTTCTTTATTTACATTGAAAACAATCTTCAATAACCTTGAAATAAATATATAGTCACATATCAAAAAATTTGAACCATATTGGCTCATCAAGTGACTTCCAACTGAACTTAGCCAAGTTAAAAGTGTTGTGACTTTAATTGAAATGAGCAAAGTGCAACATATTCGGTGTGCATTATCCATATAGGAGGACATGGACTTGAAAATTCAGGATTTTCTTCCTGTAGATGCATCCTCAAGTACTTCTTTCAAATTACCATTTGTGGGTACATCATGGTGCTTACTCAATTCTTGGACTGGAGGAGATGTCAATTTTAGCCATTTCACAATATTGTTATTGATATCCTCATGCTTTTTACCCATTAAAAATCAATTCTCTTCATTGGATTGCAACATTGAAACCGTTGTAGGTTCGTGACCATGAAAAGCATGTCGAACCCCATGTGGGTTTCGGCTAAAAACAATTTCATTTTCAAACAAGTTTCATGCTCAAATCATCCCCGGACAACAACTGGATGCATTTGAAGTGGAAAGGTAAATTGGGTTGCCTTCAGAAACTGTTTTCTGGCACTTTTGCAAAATGATCACAACAGGCCAAGTTGCCTCAGGAATCAATATGGGAAACTGGTCAAATGACCTCGTGAAGTAATGAGAACTTGCAAGCATATAATCATCTAACCCAAAAGTTCAGTATAAAATATGGCTCGAAGAAATCAATCATGAGGTGAAAGATATTAATCAACAAAGTTGCCCAGTCAGGCTTTTCTGAAACAACAATTGTTCTGGACCAATTAAAACTGATCCAACTGCCCATTTGTAAAAATAGCAAATCAACTCCTGGCAAACTGCCATCAGACACGATGGAAAATTTAGGTATCCTAAGCACGTGTGCAAAAGTAATTTTTTTGAAGCATCACCGATCAAAAGTTATTGATGGTCGAAGTTGGCCTCTCAGAAAGGCTGTCAGGAATGGAAATGTGAAACTGAACAAACTACATTTGGTTTAGATCTGCTAAACATAGCAAATCAGATCATGAGGTTCTGTAGATTGACATTCGAAATCATGTTGATATGGGGAATATGGAACAACATTCATTCTGACATGACAGTGAACTGCTTGCAAAAACCAAGTTGAAACAGGAAGTTGTTTCGCAAACTAACAATCTGCAAACAGCAGAACAGTGCAAAAACCTTCCAGCTTCACTTTTCGAAACACTGTCAGAACTTATCATGGGAAGCTAAAATTTGACATGCCTTCTCCCATAGGTCAACTGAATATGTCTGCAACTGGGTTTTGCACGACAATCAGCATACTTTAAAATATAAGCCTCCAAAGCAGGTCAGTGAAGACTGATTGTTCTGGTGGGCTTCTGAAAGTGCAAAAGCAATTTTTTTGAAATAGGCATGAGAGTGCTATCAGTGACTCCGACTAGGGATGTATGCCCCCTGTGTGCATATCAAGATTCTAGATCTCTGGAGAGTAGACCAAATGCTGAGTCCAACAGGTGTCCTCAAACTGTTCCTTTATTCAACCTTGTTTTTTCAACTTCATTTGATGACCCCAGGTCACCAAATGAAAAATGGGAATCAACATCTACCTCTATCAAACACCATTTTGTAGAAAGAGATGATCTCCCTTAACTTATGCTTGCCTTTATCAAACCACAACAACACAAGTGACTACATCTTTGCAAACAACAATACCAAAATGCCCTTGTGCAAATGTGAACTTGCTCTCTATTCAACTCTGTCATCAAGTGTCAACCAAATCAGATATGTCACAACACTATTACTTTCTTCATTCTCTGATTTAGTATTAAGTGGCAGTATTTGAAAATGGGGACCAAGACCATATGAAAGCATAGCTTGATCACAACCATCTGCCTGATGAAACATATTGGTACCCCCTATCAGGTAATCATTCACAACATCATCAACATGTTCACAATCACTATGCATTTGAGAGTCAGGCATACTTTCAAAATGTTTATTATCATGTGGCAACAACTGATTATATTCATCATTTAAATCATTTTGAAGCTGAAAACAACTTGCCTTAGTGTTTTTCACATCGCCACATTCTATGAAAACCTCTTGCAACTGACAAAAATACACTGACATTCTGCCTTGTGGCTGGAACTGCTAAACTCAAACTTATTACTAGTTTGCATATCAAAATTAAAATTATCACAAGGACTTACCAAAAGATCTTGCTCATCATGCAAACCGTCTCTAAGTGTACACAAACAAATTCACTCATGTATTAGCACACTGTAACTGTTCTTCATCATGTTGGTATTGAGATTCATTAGGGATTTATGACTCATCATCATCTGTAGTCATATAGTCATCCTCTGAACATAAGGTATTAACCTCTTCAATTTCACAAGCTTGCTCAACAAGCAATTCTGGTTTAGAAGAATAATCTGATTTCTCATTGAAATCAGCATTAACATCCATATGAAAAAACTCATGTCTAGGATCATTAATCGGCTCATTCAAGTCATCAAATAAAGAATTATTCAAATCTGCATTACAATCTTCAAGATTTGGCTCATTGGATATGTAAACCTCATGGTCATCTATTGTTTCAAACTCATCAAGAGAGATTTCTGAACTTACATCAGTGTCCATAGCTTCATACTCATCATACAGTGCATCATCACAATCAGTTTGTTCATCATTGGAAAGAGAATCAGATTCACTTGCATCATACCTTGCATCTTGAAGGTCATCACCATTGTCAATAGGGGTTGCACACAACAACTGAGAGTTGTCCTCATGTGCACATTTCTGATATCTTGTGGTCAACAGATCTGAAATTTGTTCACAACTCAATAGATTAATTTTTTGATCTATTATTTCAACCACTTCCTCTTCTTTTCCTTCACTTGAATTGGATGCAATATCAAATTGCAAATCAGGGCATATCGAAGTATCATCATCGTCTAAATATGAGAACTTAATGGGCTGATCGTAAACTGGATCTCCCCAATCATAGGAGGCAGAATTGCTGACAATATTATCACAAGAAAAGTCATAACCAGTCATAGTGAATAAACTATCCACTTCTCCCTTCTTACTTTCTTCTGGGTTGTCATAACAACAATCCACATCACTTTGCATTTCAACATCAGATTAGGTATCATCACTGAACTTGTCACTTGCATCCTCTTGAGGATAAATACAAATATCTTCTTTGTCAAGCTGAAAACTAGAAATGGTCTCCTGATTGCGGTTGCTTGTGGCTTGTCTTTCAAACTGGAATTCATCACACACTCTGTCACTAGCAGCTGACACACTAATGTTCTCAAGAGTATTTGCTGAATCAACAAACTCTCTTGTCTCACTATGCAGACTTGCATCATTGCTACACTCAACATATGTAGGCTTGATTTGATCAATTGTATCACAACATTGTTGATCACATATCTCTTTTTCAAAGAGTAAATCCAACTCATATTCTTCTTCAAGTTCTTGGCTCGGAAGACTCAACTGCTGATTTGCAGTTGAATACATTTCTTCTATAAGTTGTTCATTAACAACTTCCTCATCATCTGATGATGCATTCTTCTCATCTTCTACCTTCTCAAGTATGCACTTATCTGGAAACAGCTGATCATTTTCATTCACACCACTACTGCTTTCATCAGCATGTTTTCCCATAACTGAAGACAACAAACTTTGAACATACTCATTCCTTTGTTTCTCCAAATTATCCAACACTGTGTATGCCATCTGCATGCTCGGTATTTCAAAATATTTTAACACTGCACTAGATCCTTCTTCATAAGCTTCAAAATACATATGGATACAGTTAGAAGTACTAGGTCTGAAACTTTCTGGGATTAGTGAAAGAGCAACAACAAATCTATGACCGAAATCAACACTTGACTCTTCCTCTTGCTTTCTAATTTATTTTAATATTGTGACCAAATCAAAAGGGTCTCTTGCAAATTCTTCTCTATAAGCAGCCACTAATTCATCCTAGAATGGAAATGACTTATCAAGAAAGCTTAGATACCAATCTCGAGCTCTTGCTTCAAGAGATCTGACAAAAAATCTCATCCTCATATCCTGATCTCTGAATGAATGTTTCTCCATGAAGTAGGAAAAACTTTGAACATGTGCATCTCCTTCACATACGGTATACCCATCAAATCTAGGCATCTCCTTATAAACTTGAGTTGACATACTTTCAGTTTCATAATCAACCCACGACAAATCTAACTGAGCATACAATGGGTCAAAGGAATTGACAACGAGTGCAATGACTTCACAAGAAGACACAATTTGATGGTCTCTTGACTGGGCTTGTTGAAATAGCTGGTGTCTTTCATCCATTTTTTTAAGTCCTCTTTCAAATACATCATTCCATTCAGGACTAAACCTAGGCTTATTAACTCTTGGGTTCTTACACTTTGGAGTATTAGATGCTTGAAGATTATTATACTTTTGACACTTCTTGACAAGTTGAATCAAAGTATTCACTGGTATAGCTACTTTACATTGGTGATCCATGGATATTACAGATTAAGGCTCACTAATTGTGCATAATTATAAGCCTGACCCCATGATGGACAACAGGGATAATTACTGACATAATGACAACCTGGGCTTGAAAATTATGACAATACAAATGGATGGAAACCCCTAAGATACACACATGCATTCTAACCATTCAAACTAGCAGATCTTTGAGCACTAAACATAATCTTTCAATGGAACTATAATTACATTCAACATATCCAACAAATGGAAGTGTGCAAACTTGAATTTACTGTTCTTTCCCTTTATCAGTGCTAACTCACTCAATAGGGAAACAAAGTTTCTTCTAAGAAGTTCAAATATGGTCTTCATACACAAGTTCTTGGAAACCAAAAGTGAAGAATACCTAGAAACTTTTCAGCTACTGCAAATTGTCTTCCTGACTGGTAGTATTTGTAGATCTGGAACTTTCTTCAAATTTTCAGCAGGTTCTATCAAATAGATTCGCCACCTCTTTTCATAGAGGATTGAACTTCAAGCAATATGAAGTCCCTTTACATATAAACTTTTCTCTGAGTTCCTTTCCACTAGCAGAGCACCACAAATTACAAAACTGTATAGGTTCACTGCAACAAATTCTTCTCCAAGGTTGAGATCCTTCAAAACTTGAACTACATTTAGAATGAAAAATAATAATATGACTCTATAACCATCTACAACTAGAGATTCAGAACCTTCCCCAGTAGAGTTGCCATTATGTTGGTGTTTAAAATAACAACCCAGTCTTTGTTGTTCTTCAATATAGAGGTTGGTTACCTCTTAGAGAATTACAAATCCTAGCTAGGTTGTTATTTTAAACACCAACACCTCTATGTTCACTCCAGCCCCCCAATTTTTTTTAACTTTTATCTATTAAAAAACTTTATTTGAACAAATACAAAATTACAACAACACCAACGATTTCTCATAACACAATGAGTAACTCTCCAATGATAATAGATAGTTAAACATGTTTTTGCATTTACAAAAAAAGTTAACTTGCACATAAAAAGGCTCATTTATAATTTAATTTAAAACATTTACTATTACAAATACCCTCACTTGGAAATCTTTATCCTTCATTACATTTTTTATTTACAACTACACATGCACACTTAATGGTGCTCTACATGACATAATCACAATCTCATATTAACTTTATGGGATTTGAAATGCGCAGTCTTCCACACACTCCCTGATAGATATATGTATTTACTTCATTTCCTGTAGGTACTTGCACAATTAAATACATGTGTAAGGCTCCCCAAATAAACATCAAATCTAAATATAATACAAAATTCAGTCATACCATCTCTAAAAACCTATGTATCTGGTAACTACAAATTCAAATTTGAAACACAACAACCAAATTGAATGCATTCAAATTCCTAAATAAGAGAGGGAAAGCAAGCAGTGCCATTCACAATTGTTATTTATGAAGAATTATTCTTTGCACATTCCTCTGCAGTTTCAGGTTGGTATGTATTATACATTCTACTTATAGTTATTTTCATGAACTATGTATTTAACATTTATATTTATGTTGTGTCTTCTTAATTTGCTTTCTAAGTAAATGAAAGGTTTTTTTGGGTGATGGGTTTTTACTTTGCTTTGTGTTCATTTTTTGTTTTTTGTCATTTATATTTGTCATTTATTTCTGTAAATACGTGTATTTGTATTTGTATGTTTTTGGTCATTTGTCATTTATATCAGGGGTTATATTTGTCATTTATTTTTGCATATATGTGTATTTATATTTGTTTATTTTTTATCATTTCTCAGGATTAGTCACTTATTAGGGTTTAATATGTATATATGTGTATGTGTATATATATATAGTTGTGCATATATATAAATACATACATACAGATACATATATATATACATACATACATGTATATATATACGTATATGCATACACAAACACACATATATATACATATATAACTCTGTTTAAATATGTTTCCTTTGGCTATCCAATAAAATAGACTAGCGTTTGTTTATATTTTTATACTTTCCCTTGCACATTCAATAGGCTAGCATACATATATTTCTCATTTTACATTCTATGTCTCTTGTTCATTTAGCAAATCAATATATATGTGTGTATCCTATGCCTATCCTTTGAGAATGCAAACAATGATACTAGTTAATCATTTACTTCTGCATCTTATTGAATTTGTAAATGAATGTGTGCAATGTTTTATATATAACATTCTACACATTCCTTTGCAAATTCAATACATTGTGTGTTTGAATTTGTAAATGACTATGTACAATTTATTATACATTCATTTACAAATTATGTGTTTGTTGTCTCTTGTTCATTGAGCAGATTGAAATATATGTTTGTATCCTTTAACTATCCTTTCAAAATGTGAACAGTGGTATTGGTTAATCATTTTCTTCTGCATCTTTCACGACCCATGAAGGGTTTCTTCAATGCTTGAAAAACTATTAATGCTTGTTTATGAAATAAATATTTCCTCTTACACTCATTTTCACCATGTGTTGTTTGATTTTGTCGGGTCATGGTCATATTTTTTTTCCCACATTGTATGTATGTATGTATGTGTTATTTCTAAAATGTTCTACCCTATTCTAAGATACAAAACTAACTAATGATGCATTAAAAGGAAAAACCACAAGAAATACTATTCAAGATTAGCCTAATAAAATATCTATGGGTATGTGCAGGATCATGATGGGCCAAAAAGTGGCGATATGTAAGTGATATGATGGCCCATGTGGTTGACAACTTTTTTTTTTACCCAAATTTGATGAAACAAAAAGGGTTTTCAAAGGAGATTCTTAGCTTTCCACCAATATAAATTATGATTTACTTTGAATTTAATAAATAATTATTATTCATTTTCTATTTGAATTTTTACTAAAGTCTTGATTGATAGGCTAATTGCAAAACATCTATATTTTCCAAAGGGTATCCCATTTTTTGAATTGGAAACATGTGTCACATTCTATGCTTCACATACTATAGGATTTAAAAAAAAAGAATTGAATTTCGTGAAGTTTTGACCAAATTAAAGTGGTCAGACGTAGGAGTTTTTATATTTTTTTAACGTTGTAATAAAAAACTCATAGTTAATTATTTACGTGGGAAAGAATTACAAAAAAAGTATGCATCACACCGGGACATGATTCTTCTACTTATATTTAAAATATTATAAAAAAAATATTATCATTTTATTGTGGTTAGGGTGGTTAGACAGATGCCTACTTCTTATTTTTTTCCTAAAATTTAAGTACTACTACATTGAAATTTTAAATTTTCACCAAATATATATTTTTTAAATAAATTTAAACCTAGTAGTTTAGAAACTACATTCAATTTGCAACAGATTCAATTCTTACATATTTTTGAAATAATATAGTTAACTTATTCATTTTTTTACGTCAAGTTGCCTAACTCTGATTTTTTTGAATTTTATTGCCACTTAAGGGCCTATTTTTTCCATGATCCTACAAATGCCCCTATGTAAGAAAGATAAAAATACAAGAAAATAAATTGTTATACCTTTTGTGCTGTAGATTTCCTTGGTTGGCCCTTCATCTTTGATAGTTTGTGTGTTCTTTGGATGGCTATGCAGGTGAATGGATGCAAGATGCAAAGTGTGATAAGATGCTAATGGCTAAAGGATTTGGTGGATTGATGAAAAATGATTGCAAATGGATAAAATGTTGCAAATGAAAAATTTACAAGAGTTTGGAAGCAAAAAATCTAAATTATTCAAATGAGAGAAAGGAGGGGGGATTTATAGAAGAATTTGAATTCTCTAGAGAATTCAACAGTTGAGATTAAGCCAACAAAGCCAAGATGAAGGGCTATGGTGAGTTTAGGACTCACAAGCCCTCACATCTTGACATGTGGAATGTGAGATGGCTTAGGGTGAGATGATGTGGGAGTGAGCTGGAAGAGAGGTACACGATGTGGAGGAAGGACAAGTACCTTGTAGGTACCTTGGGGGATGATAATATTTCCTCAAAAAGGAACTTTCTGTACCCAAATGAGAGTGAAAAAGACATTTGAGAAATTTTAGAATTTCTCAAACATCTCCATGGGGAATGGGAAGGTGGTTGGAGAAATAAATTTGAATAAAAAACTCACATGCTTGAGAGAGTTTGATGGATAAGAGAAGGTTTCCAAAAACATGAGAATTTTCCACATGTGAATGATGTGACAAGTCTAAAGTTCTAGAAGTTCTTGGCACATGTAAAATGAAAAGTCAAGATTTCTAGAACTTACATGGGGATAGGGTAAAACTTGGAAGGATAAAATGTGAATTAAAAATTCACATGGGGAAGAGGGGAGTCTAGGATGAATAAATGTGAATTAAAAATTCACATGGGAAAGGGAGTCAACTCCAAGAAAGGCAAGTGGAAAGGTTGACTAAAAAATGTATGTGAAATGTGGCTAATGACCTTGATTAAGGTTGTGCAAACAAAAGATTAGGATAATTAATGAGAGATTAGAAGCAAGTGGGAGATTATGGAGGATGTGACACTAATCTTGATTAAGTGGTGCACATTCTAATCATCGATTAATTAATTTAATCCAGATTAAAAGAGGATTATGGAGAATGTGACAAGGAGAGAGAAAGTGAGGAATTAAAAATTGATTTTAATCAAAAAAGGTCAAATGACTAAATTAAATAAATTGTCCTATTTATTTAATTTAGAGAAGAAAAGGTGTAAGGTAAATTATTTAATTATTCAATTACATACTTTAGAAATATTAGGCATAAAATGAAATAATGATTAAATAAATTATTTAATAATTATTAATGGAATAGATGAATAGAGTAGACGATTTTGACCATGTAGAAGTGGTAAAATTTTGATGTCTACATTTTTTCCCTTTTCGAAGTACTGTTAGAATAAGAGTGTTTCAAAGAAAAGAAAATGCAGATGACTTTATAGAGGAACTAACCAAGAAATGATGCCCCGATGTGGGGAGGAGGACATGAGCTACCCAATTAGCAGGGAATGGATGAAGATGCCCCAATCCTGCAAAGGAATGACTATGGTAGGAAAAATAGATAAATGGGAAGGGTATACCCCCTCGAAAGGGTGATGAGGGAAAAAAGAGGCGTACCTAGTGAATTCTTGATATGAACAAATGGAAGGTACGTTTGGAAATTGCATAAAAAATTAGGCAAGTTTTCCTTTTGAACGAAGTCAAATGGACAAACGGTTTGCAAATGGCAGCCCCGAGAAGGGAAGGGATTAGTTGGAGGAAAAAAAAGGTAAATAAGAGATAAGAAAATACCCCTTAAAAAGGGAGGGAAAAGGAATATAAGGTAATTTAAGAAATTACCTCACCTCATTTGCACTGTAGCAATTGAGAGAAGAGGAGAGGAGAGGAAGCAGACGAAGAGCAAGGATGCCGCAGGATAACGACACCGAGATTATCCATCGGGCGGATGAGGTTCGATGATAATACAGTCAACGAGCTGTGCCCCACTAGGTTAGCAACAAAACCTTCTATGAATTGTTTGAGTAATTTAAATGCATTTTAAATTTTTTTTATAAAATGTAAAAAACAGGTTTTATGGGCAGGTTAGAGAAGAAAAATGGGTAGGCAGGATAAATAGGAAAAGGGTGGTTGAAAAACTAGGGGGAGAGAAAATTCATGCTAGTGGCCCATAGAGGAATGAATTTTCTGTACTGTAGGAGGGTGGGTCTACCCTCGCACAGTATGAATCCGCCCCACACTAGGTAGGTTCACCTCGGCACCATGCAGATCTTCCCCAGTGAGGGGCAGGTCCACCCTGGAGCAGAGTGGAAAACCTGTCGTCAGGGGCATGTCTTCCTCGACACGCGTGAAGGCATCCCCGCACAAAATGGAAACCCCATCCTCGGGCTGAGGGTGGATCCACCCCTCAGCATGGGGCACCACCCCGCAGCTAGCAAGGGCATCGCCGCTCAGCCGTGGGTGGGTCTGCCCCGGTGTAGGGAGGATCCGCCCTATGGAAAAGGGTGGGTTCGCCCCATGACCAAGGGTGGATCTGCCTTGCAGCCAAGGTGGATCCATTCCGAATAGGGGTGGTGTGAGGGAGGCAGGAAGGGAATGAAGAGAGAGTTCAAAGAAGAGAAAAAGAGAGAGAAAGAGAAAGTCCTAGGGCTAGAAAAGAGATTAACAAGGTGAGTGCTATCATTGTAGAGTTTTGATCGATTGCAGACACATGTGTGAAGGTTGGAGGCACTGGCCGAGACCATGGAGGCCATGACAGGCATGGATCACACAACATTGGAGCATGTGGGGTTACTCCACTTGATACAGTTCCCGGTGATGGGATCTCATCGGGTGATGTTGACAACATTGATAGAGAGGTGGAGTTTGGCTACATTGACCTTCCATCTTCTGACAAGGGAGATGACGGTGACACTAGATAATGTATGGTGGATTTTGAGGTTGCCCATAGTAGGGCGGTTAGTGAGCGAGGTGGTGTTGAGGGGGACGGAGTTGGACCAGACCATCCTAGTGTTATTTGGGCAGGATGATTTGCCCATTCAAAAGGGACAGTTAGACGTAGACAGATGTTTGGCCTTGGGGTTTCAACTGTTACCATTGTATCTATATTGTTTTATTAGAGAGATATTTTTGCTAGACCTAAGCAGGCGGTTTTGTAGTCTACAGTTTATGGATGTGATTCGACATATCACCGAGTGGTGAGAGGGATAGTTCTCATGGGGGTCATGTGTATTAGCACAGGTATATCGAGATATGCATGTGATTTGCTACTGGAAAATGTTGAGCGTGATGCATATGATGCTATTACAAGTTTGGGGTTGGGAGCATATTATGGTGACAAGACCAATAGTGCTGAGGAGAGGATTGGTGGAGGAGAGAGAGTCAGTGGCATGGGTGTATGGGGGGGCTAGGGGATGTGTCCTATGGTATGAGATGTAGGGAGAGCTAGGTGATTGGAGGAGAGCATTTGATGTGATATAGTTGGACGACATAGTATGGCGGCCATATATGTATTAGCGGTTTGGGGGATGGAGGGCAGAAGAGGAGAGACATCATGGTCCCTTTAGATGTAGATGTCTCTTGATTGGAAGTTAGATGCACATAGTGGAGGTGCATCAACTAGACAGAGTGGAGAGGAAGTTTGGGTGGATTCAAGATATTCAAGCAACACTAACTATGTTTCATTGGCTCACCAAAGAGGTTCCATGGGGAGTGATGCAGTCAGTGAGGGAAACTAGGGAGGCATGGGTGATGGCAGGTGGGGTGCTCTATCTAGAGAGGGTGAGGGGTCTTGAGGATGCATGAGTGAAAGATCGATATGTTCAGTGGTTTCTCAACTACCAATGGGAGAGGATTACACCTCAGGAGCCTATTGTTGGAGCTATTAGGTGGGGTCCGGATGATGAGCCTCAGTTGGCAGAGGAGGGTGGAGAGGAGGGGAGATAGGAGGGAGTGGGACAACAGAGTCGCTGAGAGGATACAGGCGAGGTTGGAGGACATTCAAAGAGGAGGAGGAGGAAGCAACAGAGGAGGAGGGCTAGAGAGATGAGGGATGTGAAGGAGGAGATGGAGGCAGGAGGTTTAGATGATGGAGAGGGTCAGAGGCAGAGGTCATGCGACCAGAGGATATGTGAGGTCCAAAGGGAGATGTGGGGAGGCCAGGGGGTGAGTCAGAGGTGGAGATGCTAGGGGTGGTGGAGGAGAGGGCGGTTGTACAAACATGTATTGGTGGTAGAGTATGACAAAAGTGAGTTTAGGTGAGAGCCGAGTAGGAGGAGTTGAGGGCCATAAATCAACATCAGGGAGCATAGGGGGGATGAATGCCCGAGGATGTCTAGAGAGGAGGGTCTAGCCAGAGGTTCAGGTGAAGTAGGAGTCCCATACCTTAGGGATGAGTGAGGATGGAGAGGATTCAGAGGGGGAGGTGTGGACTAGAGGACAACTGAGGAGACTGATGAGGGTGGGAAGGAGAGGACAATCGAGGAGGGTTCAGGTGATGAGCTAGGTGGAGCACGTTCAGGAGGAGGTAGAGGGGGATCAATGGATCTAGATGTGCAGGTGGTGGAGCCATTGGCAGTAGTACCAACAACTCTAGTTTGGGATCCAATTATTTTACTAAGAGGGGCCTAGGTGAGGCTACGTTTGTTGGAGGAGGAGTTGAGGAGTACATAGGCGGAGGTGTAGAGAGTGTAGGAGAAATAGAAGATAGAATTTGATGTTGTTGTGTGTCGGTTGATGATAAATGTACGAGATGTTGAGAGAAGGAGGGAGGAGATGCAAGTAGAGATGGAAAAAGTATGGGTTAAGCTAGCTCGGGTGACTTGGGATCACGACAGGTTAGAGGCAACGATGATAGTAGCACAGATGTGAGGTCAACCAAAGCCGGTAGGGGGAGGAGAGCATGTCTCAGTGGAGTGTTTCCAGTGATCTGAGAGGGAGATGGAGACACTAAGAGTACAAATGGTAGGATTGTTGGGGGAGAGGATAGACCTTCAAGAGAGGGTATCCACTATAGAGATATCCTTAGAGGAGATGAGAGTGAGGGATGAGGCAGTAGAGGCTGAGCTAGACATAGTGCGAAGAAAGAGGGATACCAAGAGGAGAGAGATAGTGCATAGGGATAGGTGTAGGTGGTATAGAGGGAGAGAGATGGGACACAGAGACAGGTGCAGGCAATACAAAGGGATAGAGATAGTGCACTGAGACAAGTCCAAATCCTACAATTTCAAAGAGACACAACAGTGGCCCGGGAAGAGAGTGCAAAGAAGGATATAGCACATAGGCAGTCACATAGAGTGTTGGGTGATGATACAGAGTTAGCCATACAGGGTTTACAGTTAGAGCTACAGATTATACAGCCCAAGAAGGAGAGGACGATAGAGCAGGTATGACTACTAATAGTGGTGCAAGAGGCATGGGAGTAGGAGTGATGAGCCATAAGCAGAGATCTTGATAGATATAGGCATGCACAGAATGCCGCTAGGTTCTAGGCTAGACAGAGGGATGAGTATATGCAGGAGGCGAGCTATTGGAGATGTTTGTATGAGCAGGAAGTGCCAGATCTAATAGAGTGTATAGTGTTGTATGTGAGGTAGGTACCACAGATGTTGATACCGTCCGAGTCCTTAGGGACATAGACCAGAGGGTATAGTGATTTTTAGTTGACTCATTTTCGGTTGGGTGGTTATTAGGGGACTCCGACATACAGGGGATCGGTGCTTGAGTTTCTTGAGAGGTTAGACATGGGCAGCTCAAGGTAGGTAGAGGACAAGTGATAGGATGTATGTGCTTTGACAGGTACTGGATGAAGGTGTAGCATATATTCTTAGATTATGCACCTTATTTGAGGATGATATGTATGTGACTGTAGTTTAGATATGAGATGAACATTGTATTATTTTGATGATGATATGTGATGGTCCCCATTGACATTATGTCGAACATTTGTGTGATGGATGATTTATTTTATGCACATGGTTATATATTGATGTTTGTATGACAGATGATGTATGTTATGCACATGTATATGACGAGTTGTGTTGATATGGATGCTTTGACTATGCATGATGTTAATGATTTATTTATGCATGTATGGATGATGTGATTATGGATGATGTTGATCATTTATGAATGGTAATGTAATTGTGTATATGATGTAATTAATATGAACCTAACAATGTATTCGCAAATGGTGATGCATATGTGAGTATGAAAATATATGGAAATGTATGGATGAATGAACCTAATATACTTAACCTAATGAACTTATGCAATATGGATAAATGATCCTAAATGACTTGATGAAATATGGATAAATGAACCTAAATGAATTGGTGTAATATGGACGAATGAAACTAAATGAATTGATGTAATATGGATGAATTAACCTAAATGAATTGATGTAATATGGATAAATGAACCTAAATGAATTGATGCAATATGGATGAATGATGAACTGACACACTAAATATAATGTAAGCATAAGTATCAATGGGTAGATGATAGGTGTATGGTGTGTGGGGCACGACACCTATCAAGAATCGTAAGGATCCTGAGAAGAAAATATAGTAAGAAGGAATGGAAGTTTGCACAACCAAATTCAGGACTCATAGGTTTAGGAGCAAGGCTGGATGAAGGGGAGATGCAATGAGATGAAATGCAACATGAATGCAATTTTCCATCCTTTAGAGCACTGATTTTTTCTATAGTATAAGACACCAGATACCATGGTATATGGAACCAAGGAAGATTAGTGTCTAATGCATGAAAAAAACACAAAAAATAAGGTTATCCCCATACCCCAAAGTAGCAAATACTTAGGTCGGGCCAAGTATTGGGATAACCACAAGCACAAAGGAATGCCCCCACATAACACAAGATCTGGGAGAAATCCTGGTGGGTACTACGTCGAGCATTCTAGTAGACAACAACAATAAAATAGTCAAGAGATGCCCCTATGTTGACAAGGAAAAATACACCATAATATGATGGATTATGCCGATCTTGACTAGTTAAGAGAGGGAGCTCAAATAATAAATAAAAGCCAAAAGTACCAAAAGATCACAATCAATTTCAAGCATCCTTCACCATAAGATCTCAAGGATGGATGGGGTTGATGTGGTCTATTCGGAAGGATGCATCTTGTTAAGATCGATGATGGATACTAAACTAAAGTGACCTAGATGATGCAAGACAGTTGCCATTAAGCAGATTTCTTGGCACGGGAAGATATTGTCTATGAAGAATCAATGATGATAGGGACATACTTGACAACAAGACAACAAGAGGACAAGACAAAAGAACCAGACATACCCTAAATACCTAGGGGATTAGGGGTTGATCAAAGATCAACCTTGCCTATGTGAAAGCATAGAGCCCTCGTAGTTCAGGAAAATACTAGGGTAAAAGAGTGAAAAGTGGATTGATGGGAACTGATAGATGAACAAGACAAACAAAAGATGAATAAAAGCCTCGTGGGTAGATCAAATGATCAGACTTGCCTACGTGCAAGCACAGGGGAAATATAGTTCAGAAAGGTCAAAAGATCAAGGATGGAATAGATCAAAAAGTGGACCATGAGGATGGATGATGAAGGAAAAAATACCTCGGGGGCCAATTGAAATATTAGCCTTGCCTACGTGCAAACTTAGAGGTGTCGTAGTTCAAGAAAGACATGATGAAACCTAGATGGAGACAAACGTGATGAGTGAACCTAGATGGAGACAACCACAAAAATGAGATGAAACAAGCTCAGATTAGGATAAAAATCTGAGGATGTTAGATAGAGGATGATGGTCATCCAATACTCAACCAGAAATATACCATGCGGCGAGGTGATGCAAGTAGATGGGAGGATATGGGAATCGAGGAGTTGATGGATAAATCAAAAAGTAACTAGGATGCGAGGTAGATAATGATTAAGCCCTATACAAGATGCGCTTATTGCTAGGTTTTCACTAATCGTATGTATCCAAGGTGCCATGTAGGCATGGTTTTCACCATAGGATGAATTATTTTTCTTTACTATTTTCGGATTTTTTTGAGTTATTTGTATTTTGACAATTTTTTACTTTTTCTCTATATTTGAGATTTTACCATGAAGGATACCTAAGCTGACCTAAGTATAGAATTTCTTCAGATGCATTATGTTGATGGTTTCTTCCAAGGGCTCTCCTTCAGGGGTAGATAGCTTGTATGTGCCAGAACCATACTTTGTGGTGATGACATAAGCGCCCAACCATTTAGCTTCAAACTTACCCTTTTTTCTCTCAATCTTGTTGATTCTGTTGATTCTCTTTAAGGACCAAATAACCAACATTGAATTGGTGAGGATGGAATTTATTATTGTAGCTCCTTTTGAGTCGATGCTAATAGGCTTGCAGATGGTTATAAGCCTTGACCCATTTTTCATCCAACAATTCCAATTGTGCTAGTCGTGCCACTCAGGTGTCTTCATCAGTGATGAGATTCTTGAGTGATATTCAGAGTGAAGGGATTTATACTTTGATTGGAAAGATGGCTTTAGTGCCATAGACAAGGGAGTATGGAGTAGCTCTGGTGGGGGTGCAGATGGAGGTATGGTAGGCCCAAAGAGAAAGATGGATATGGAGGTGCCAATCTCGGCTAGTTCTATTGACCATCTTCTTAATGATTTTGACAATATCACACACCATGTCATTCTTAGGGATATCATACGATGGGATTAAGAGTTGTTCGACTAGGAACTGGCAATTTGTGTGATCTTTAGGCATGTCAAGGAGAGAACAAATGGTAGCCATAACATCTGTTGCCTTATTTTGGAGTCTTGGGATCTGCTCAAATTGGATGAAGGTGAAATATTTTTTGAATTCATCCACCATGCATTTGTAAGGAAACAACTTGTCATCCTTTGTTAGAAACTCATCATTGACCTATTTTGTAACTAACTGAGAGTCACAAAAAACTTATAGATGAGTGATGTGCCATTGAACTATGATTCTAAGGCCAGTGAGAAGGGCTTCATATTTGGTGATGTTGTTGGTTTAGGGAAAAACCAATCTAAATGATTTTGGTATGTAATCACCTTGGGGGGTGATAAGAAAGACTCCCACCCCCGATCCATTATTAGTGTGTGATCCATAAAAGTATAGTGTACATGTGGTAGCTTCTGATACTGCAAAGAGTCCATCAAAAAAATTGGCTTCTATGAGATTGGCATCTACTAATGGAGCATCTGCAAACTGATTTGCTATCACCTATCCTTTGATTCCTTTTATGTCCACATATTCTATATCAACCTCACTTAGAAGCATGATCCATTTAGCCATGTGGCCAGTCAGGGTGGTCTTAGATAACAGGTACTTGAGGGGGTCAACTTTTGATATCAAATTTAATAGATAGCTAAGCATATAATGACGTGATGTTTGTGTACTGAAGACCATAGTGAGGCATTCTTTCTCCATTGGTGAATAATTAAGTTCATAACCGACCAGTGTCTGGCTAATGTAATAGATTGCTCGCTCTTTTGAGGATTCGACATGTTGTGCCAACAATGACCCCAATGCAATTGAAGTGGTAGAGATGTATAGCAGGAGGGGTTTTCCTAGGATAGGCGGCATCAAGATTGGTGGGTGGTCCAAGTATTCTTTGATCGTATTAAAACCCAACTAACACTGTTGATTCCATTTGAAGGTGGTGTCTTTCTTCAGAAGGTGGGTGAATGATTGACAGCTATCTACAAGCTAGGCTATAAACCAATGGATGGATTGTAGCTTTCCTTGAAGGATCCTTAACTATTTTAGGTTTTGAGGTGGAGGCATATCCATGATAGCTTTTAGTTTAGTAGGATCAACCTTGATGCCCCTCTAGGAGCCTATGAAGCCCAACAATTTCCTTGACGTGACACCAAACACACACTTTTTTAGATTTAGTCTTAGCTTGTACTACTCCAAGCGCTCGAAGATCTTTTTCAGGATGGCAAGGTGCGCTTCTCTGGTTTTGGATTTTCCCAGAAAGTCATCGACATAATATTCTTTGATAATGTGGATGAGGTCATGGAATATAAGTCATTGCTCATTGATATGTTTCCCATGCATTTTTGAGGCCAAAGGGCATGATATTGTAACAAAAGGTACCCCAAGGCATTGTAAAAGTGGTTTTGTGTTGGCCTTCAGGTGCGATTCAAATTTGATTGTAGCAAGAGAAATTTTCCATAAGGGACAACAACTCATGTCCTACAATGATGGGTATGTGCAGGATCATGATGGGCCAAAAAGTGGTGATATCGAAGTGATATGACGGCCCATGTGGCTGGCAAATTTTTTTTAACCCAAAATTGATGAAATGAAAAGGGTTTTTAAAGGAGATTCTCATCTTTCCACCAATATAAATTATGCTTTAGTTTTAATTTAATAAATAATTATTATTCATTTTCTATTTGAATTGCGACTAAAGTCCTAATTGATAGGTTGATTGAAAAAAATCTATAGCTTTCAAACGGTATCAAATTTTTTGAATCCAAAACATGCATCACATTTTATGCCTCACATACTATAGGATTAAAAAAAAAAATGAATTTCATGAAGTTTTGACCAACTTAAGGTGGTTAGACATATGAGTTTTTATATTTTTTAAAAGTTGTAATAAAAAATTCATAATTAATTATTTAATTGGAAAAAAAATACAAAAAAATATGCATCACATTGGGACATGAGTCCCTTGCTTATATATAAAATCTTATAAAAAAATATTATCATTTTATTGTGATTAGGGTGGTCAGACAGACACCTACTTCTTATTTTTTCCTTTAAATTTAAGTACTACTGCTTTGAGATTTCAAATTTTCACCAAATAGATTAAAAAAAAGTCTAGTAGTTTAGAAACTACATTCAATTTTCTACAAATTCTATTCTTACATATTTTTGAAATAATATAGATAACTTATTCAAATTTTTATGTCAAGTTGCCTAACTCTAATTTTCAGAATTTTATTGCCACTTAAGGGCCTATTTTTTCCATGATGATGTTGCACATACCCTGATGTCAACCAACATGTCGATATTGGGCAATGGGAAGTCATCTTTTGGACAGGCTTTGTTGAGATCCTAGATATTTGTGTAGATCCTAATATCACCATTAGGTTTAGCAACCGACACTATGTTGGAAATCCAGTTAGAATAGTCAATGGGTCAAATGAATCCATCTTCTAGCAATTTCTCCAATTCTTTTTTGACTAATAGTGTTACCTATGGGTGCATTTTTCCAAGTTTATGTTTGATAGGTTTGGCGTTTGGCTGAAGATCCAGATGGTGAACTACTAGAGCAAGGTCCAGTCTAGGAATTTTTGTGTATGACCAAGCAAAGTTAATGATTCCATCTTTGAGGAGTTGAGTAATAACACCATATTCTTGTTTTGATAATGATTTGGATACATAGGTGATCTTCGAGGTTTCTGCAGTACCCAGATTGACTTCCTGCGTCTCTTCAATGAGAATAGAATACTGCTGAGATATTTGTGTTCCTACAAGGGGAAGATGAACATCCCCATCTTCCAATACCATATTGAGGTTTTCACTGTTAGATACAGCCTTTGTTTTTACTTTTTCCCAGTCAAAAAGTGCCTCAATGAGGTTTTCACTTGATGACCTATTTTGTTGTTGTTTCTTTTTTCTTTTGCGGTTAGATCGTTCTTCTTCCCCCGATCCCATCAGATGTACGTAGGTATCCTCTAAGGTAAATGTTTTGATAGGTGTAGTACCTTGTAGGTCGTGATCTATAAGTTTAGGATGTTTGAGGGATAAGGTTATGGTGAAAACATACAAGCATTCGAACATGCCATGGAGATCAACGTGATTCAAATCATCATACACATGTATGATGGGCTCTTCTTCTGGTATGTATTCGATGGAACCATCATCACCACTAACATTGTTAGAAGTGCTAGAGGATGTCGCATGACCATTCTATTTAGTATCATAACCCAAGCTCAAATTTCTTGGTCGGATTTAGTTGCTTCAATACGCTGGTGTTTTCCTCTTATTTCCACACCAAGGCCTCCACCTTGGTAATTACACTTTTCAATAGACATGGAGGCATGTGGATAAACCTCTTGGAAGTATTCTATAAGGGGACGTGGTGGCTTAGGTTCCTCTCGGTAAACCCATTGGCTGATATTAACTTCCATTTGATCCTAAAGAGAACCCAGATCATTGAATGTTGTCAAACCCATGTTCTTGGAGGTGAGTCTAAGTGTATGTTCTTCTGCTTTTGGAACTGGTAGGGTTGGTTTCCCATATGTATGTGGTGAGGGTGGAATGTTTTCCACATTTAGTGCAGTATGCATTTTGTATTCATGAAATCCCTTTTCGATGATCTAGACTTTGGTGATGGTGGAACCAGGTGTGGGTGATGGTGTGGATGATAAGGTATTTAATGTATTGGTGGATAGATGAGAATCAGTTGTTTGGGATGCCCCAATTTTGACTCTTGGGCAGTAATGTGAATGCGGAAAGGAAGCTTCTAAGGCATGACAATATTCAAAAGGTTGGGGATCAACTTGTATGGTAACTTCCATTCCTTGAAATGGGAACTTTAAACATGGATGGTAGGTGGATGGGATGACTTGCATAGAATGAATCCATGGACGACCAAGAAGGATGTTGTATGGAAGGTCAAGATCCAAAACATGACACATAGTGTACTATACAATGGGACCCACTTGAATAGGGAGGAAAATAATTCCTTTAGAATCTGGCTCTGTAATATCATATGGCTTGATGGTGATAACTTGATTGCTTATGTCAACCTAGGTGTATCCAACCTATTGTATGAATTTTAATGTGTAGAGATTTAGGGCCAAACCATTATCTTCTAATACCCTTTTTACTTTTTAGAAATTTACACCAACCACGAGATGGAGGGGTGGTTGTGGCTTAAATCAAGATGCGGCATGTCTTTTTGGCTAAAGGCTAACTGATAGGTTTATGAGAGATTTCCTACCAATGCTTGGAATTGGGTGGTGCCAATATCATCGGGCACTTGTGTGCTTTGCAAAGCCTTAGTCAACATGTCTTGATGCACGAGAGATGAATTAAGCAGATCTAGGATGGATATTTGGGTTGTAGTCTTGCCTAGGTGGTTGAGGATGTTATATTGTGAACTGATGGGTGACAGTTGGGTAGATGGAGGAGTTGTTGGGACTGTGATGCGGGTTCGCCGAGTGGTAACAACACATGGTAGATATTTTCCTTTGACATGTATCATGGATACACATGGATCCACTTGTTCTACATATGAGACCACACCTTGGTAATTGTATGGTACATTTTAATAGCTAATGTTATTGATGTTGTTACTTTGATTGTTATTGTTGTTAGATCCAGGATTAGAGGTGGAAGTACTAGGACCCTGATTGTGGTTAGGAAAAGTGTTTTGATATATCTGGATTTGAGCATTGGATGAAGATGGTGTGTTAGCATCTACATGGATTTCACCTCAATTGATGAGGCCTTGACATTTATCTAAGGTATGTCTCTTAATCTTGTGAAAATCACAATATTTGTTGTCTTTAAACCAAGTAGGTTTGGGTTTAGATGTATCATGCAGTTTGGCGACAGGATATGTGATGATATAATTATCTTGAAGAATTTTGTTAAACACCATGCTAAGAGGTTCTCCTAATAGTGTGAACTATCACATATTCCCCCCTTGGTTATTTTGGTTGAATTGTTGTCCTGGTGCCCCTTGGGGGATGGATATGGTGTTCTGGACTGATGGTTGTTGTTGAGGAGGGTATTTTTGTGTGGTGGTGGCCACCTGAACATGTTTGGTGTCAGTGACACCATCATTGACAACATTTTTATTTCTATTCCAATAACATGGTTTATCCCCAAAGGACTTCTCTTTATCAGAATTAAAAAAATTGACTTGTCCTTTTGCAACAAGGGCTCATTCCAAGATGGGACCCTTCTCCACAAGTGCCGCAAAGGTGGTAATACAATGGAGTTGAAAGTTATAAGCCATTTTTGGGTGGGAATTTTTGATAAATAGTGTGACTATGTCTTTTTCTAATGGTGGGAATTTCATCCTGCTAGCCAAGGCACACCATCTTTGCAAGTAGCTTGCAAAGGTCTCTCCATCACATTGTTTTTCTTTCAGGAGATCAACGAAGCCAATATCCTTCTCTAGATTGAAAGAGAAGTGGGAGACAAATTGTTTAGATAATTTTGCAAAGGTTTTGATAGATATCTTTCCAAGGCCCATAAACTAGTTAAGGGCAACTCCTTGTAGAATTTTAGGGAAAATTCGAATAAGATAATTATCGTTATCCATGCCCTCTTGGAAATGGGCATAAAATTCTTGGAGGTGGGCTCTAGGGTCCCTAGTTCCTTTGTATTTATCAAATTTCGGTATCTAAAAATGCTTGGGAAAAGGAACCAAGGAGATGGAGGGATCAAAAGAATAAGGACATATGTCCTCAAAATTGAATGTTCGTTTACCCATTCCATCTTGTAGATCCTTTAATGTTGCATTTACTTCTTCCAAGTCCTTATTGATGGGATTTGTGGGAGTCAGAGTGGATTGATTGTATGGATAGTATTATGGGTGTGATGAGGATAGTCCAGTTGTGGTAAGATCATAGGTGCATTGAGATACATACGTTTGTTGATTACAAGTGGAGGATGATGAATTATGAGTGGGCGTCACTTGTTGGTAACATGGCTGTTGTTGATAGAGAGTTGGGGATGGACCCTGATGTTGTGTAGAATTTTGATAGTATAGGGAGGTAGGACCTCCTTGTTGATATGACGATGGTTGTTGGTAATAGTAAATGTAAGGTGCACCTTACTGATAAGTTGGTTGTTGTTGAAAATAGGGCAGATAGGATTGGTATTGTTGCATAATGGTGGGTTGTTGCATGGCATATGGGGATGGATTTTATGGCTGTTGATGAGGATGATTTTGTAGCTACAAAGGATTGGTGTAAGGTGGTGGTTGCGTCCGTGTTTGGTTTTGAACATTTTGATGAGGATTCATATTGAGATGGGATGGAACAGTGTGTGTGCTAGAGCGATGATAGAGGTACTTAGTAAGTGGATTATTGTGTGTTTTTGTAGGGATATGCACATGTTGGTGTGGGGGTCGTTGTTGCGGCTATTGTTGATGAGATGGGTGACATGAGATATGTTTTTGCTAGGGGGTGGCCACGAAAGGGCTATGCGGTGGTTGTTGCGTTTGTGAGGTAGTATGCACTACTTGTTGTGATGGTTGTGTAGGAATGGTAGTGTGTTGCTGAGGGATCAAAATTTTTTGTTGTGATAGAGTGATAGTGTGTTGTGGATGTTGTGGATGTGATGGTTGACATGAGGCCATAATGGTGGCAATATGTTGTGGTGGTTCTTGGAGTGTGGTGGATTGGTGAGGATTAACCAAGGGTTCTTGAAATGCAGGAGGTGGAAAATTGGTAAGTATAGGTGTGCCCCCAGTATTAGGATACAGGGGGAGGAAGCGATGGAGAAAATGGGATGTATGATTGCATTCTATAGGCATAGGGATCATTACGATCTAGTGGTGGAATAGTAGGTGTTGTGGTTGAAAGGCAAGGATACTCTTGGACTTGATGGATGATAGCATTTCCGAATTCGACGTGGTACCAGTTGTCCATGGGTGCGTTCTTGGGGACATTGGAATTTCTTAGAACATTTTGCAAAGTTTGTGGATTAGCATATTTTGGAAGGATATATGGTGAGGCATCAAAGTCTGATGGTGGTTTGACTCCCTTCATGAGTATGGTAGCAAGGATCTTATCCCCACGTTCATTGAGGAGATGATTCGTCATTTGGACATTGGTAGGATTACTTAGATATTCATTGACGGTAACTTCTGGTTGATTAACCATGTTCTCATCACTGGGTGGTGTGATATTTTGGATGTCAATGTCTGATTGGGATGAGGCACCATTGTGGGGATCGTGTGGATTGCTTGGAATTTTATTGGGATCTTGAGGGATAGTTGGTTGGGAACCCTGGGTTTTTTGGTCTGCCATTTTCTTTTTTATTTGTGAACAGGTCTGAACGGGCATGAATGTGCAAAACAACTAAGTGATTTTAAGATGAAACTTCCAAAGGATGGTCTAGAATATGATTTGGATTGATTGATTCAAATTGGATTAATATTGTAGGATCAGATTGGATGTTGGGTTGATTTGATATGATGATGGATCAATTGATGATGTATCAATTAATTTGATGATTGGATAAGGATTGGATTTGATTAGATGATTAAATTTTGATTGGATGATGGGATTTTGATTAGATGATATTAGATTCAGATAGATTGGATTGGATTGTTTGGACCAATTGGATAAGTTTTTTTTGGATTGGATGATGGATTAGGATTGGTTGATGGAAGGGATCCTAAAACCTAATTCAAAAATTACCCTAAGTGACTTAAAATGTTGGTTGATCAGATTAAACTAGCTAAATCAACGATCACGACATTGAATCTACCTTGAGATAGAAGGGGATCGATCTAGGCCAATGATATTGACTTTCAACACAAATCTGCCTCAATATAGAAGCAGATTGATTAGGTTGAAGACAATGATTGATATGTAGGATAATGATAAAACCTAACACCTTGGTCAATTCAAGTGATAACAAAGGTTTAAAGGAATTTGGATGCAAATTAAGGATGCCCTAAAGGTTCCTTATATGATGGGGGTGTTGTTAAAGTGATCCTTTTGGAAGAAAAGCGACTCTTTAAATCATGTGATAAGATGGTAGAACAAGTACCTCAAATTGTAAAATGATCAATGTGAATGTGATAAATGGATTTTTAGGAAGGTTAAATGCAGGCTTGGAATGGTCAAATGAATGTTTGGATTGGTTAAATGAATGTTTTGGATGATCAAACGGTCAAATGGAGACTTAGGGTGGTTAAACAAAGGCTTGGAATGGTCAAACAAGGTGAAATTGTCTATTTAGGAGGGTGTATCTGCCCTTCTACAATCAAAACAGTGGATCAGGGGGGAAAATATGCCCCTCTACAGGTAAATAGTGGACCGGGGGGGAAAATATGCCCCTCTGTAGTTAAACAGTGGACTAGGGGGAAAATCCGCCCCTCTCCAGTGAAAAATGTTGGAACAACGGGGCAGGTCTACCCCTCTGTGGTGAAACATAAACTTGATTTGGATGAGAAAGATTATGGAAAGGACTTGAAATGACATAATGAGACTGACTTATCCAAAATTTACTGGTTTCTCATAGAAAGACACTTTAAGCAAGCACAATTCTATGATGAGTATTAAGGGTATGCCCAATAAAGGTCTTAATCTAGGATGCACAAAGTTTCTAAGGAGTTCTCGATATACTCTCAATACATGAGGCCTAGACCGTGAGCACCAACCCATCACAAGCGTGAGTTAGGAACCCCAGTGAGATACTGAAGGGCTCAAACCAACTCTTCATGTCTATCTAGGTATCACCCTAGCTTCAACGCTCCGCCAAACACGATGTGACTGGATTGGGGTACAACTTTGGCTCTCCCCCCTTTTTATACCCCACCGGTACGCATGGTTGGGATCATCCCTTGGGGTGATGAAATCCCCAAGCAGGTCCCTCTAAAAAGAAGGCACTAATTATTTCCAGCTACTCCCCAGGTTCACACAAAGTACAAGGGGAAGGTGAAAACAAACTAATGCCCTCTTTGGGTAACACAAAATAGGCACACCACATAGTAAATATTACTTCCTCCTAATTAAACTATGTGCCTAGATGAAAATAACAAGAATAGACTTTTAAAATTTGAGTAAATTAAAGGCCTTGCAAATAAATTTTAGTTATTTTATCCTTCATCCTTTGTGAATTAAAATAAAATTATGCAAAGTATTAGCAAGAAATCCAACTTCACCCACAAACAAACAAGGTTAGGGGGTTAGAACTCCAAAAAAATAAAAAACTAAGACAAAAATGGAGCTAAAATAAATAAAAAATAACCTTCCAGAGCATGTTGTTTAGGGAAAATCTACCCCTCTTCAGTGAAAAATGTTGAAACAACAAGGCAGGTTCGCCTCTCTACCAAAAAAATTGTCAAAAATAGTGAAATAGCAAGGAAAGTCTGCCCCTCTGCAGAAAATTGTCAAATTTAGTGAAATAGCAAGGCAAATCTACCCCTCTACAAAAAAATTGTCAGAAAAGTTGAAACAATAGGGAGGGTCTGCCCCTTTGCAGAAAAATTATCAGAAAAGTTTTTAAGCAATAGGGCAGGTCTGCCCCTCTACAAAAAGATTGTTAGAAAAGTTGAAACAATAGGGTAGGTTCACCCCTCTATAGAAAAAACATCAAAAATAGTGAAATAGTAGGGTAGGTCCTCCCCTTTGCAGAAAAATTATCAGAAAAGTTGAAACAACAAGGCAGGTCCACCCCTCTATAGAAAATTTATCAAAAATAGTGAAATAGGATGGAAAACCCACCCCTCTATAGCAGACTAGAGGGCAAGTCTACTCCTCTACGGGGCAAATCCACCCCTCTACGACCTAGACTGGCAAACAACTTTAACAACAACAAACATGAAATAAGGAGACTCGTTTGTGGGTCCCACTTGGCATGCCAGAAATGTGATCCCTAAAATTTTCTACCCTATTCTAAGATACACAACTAACTAATGATGCATTAAAAAGAAAAAACACAAGAAATACTATTCAAGATTAGCCTAAGGAAATATCTATGTAAGAAAGATAAACAAAACAAGAAGATAAATTGTTATACCTTTTGTGTTGTATATTTCCTTGGTTGGCCCTTGATCTTTGAGATTTTGTGTGCTCCTTGGATGGATATGGAGGTGAATGGATGCAAGATAAAAAATGTGATAAGATGCTAGTGGCTAAAGGATTTGGTGGATTGATGAAAAATGTTTGGAAATGGCTAAAGTGCTGCAAATGAAAAATTGGCAAGAGTTTGGAAGCAAAAAATATAAATTATTCAAATGAGAGAATGGAGGGGTGATTTATAGAACAATTTGAATTCTCTAGAGAATTCATTAGTGGAGATTAAGCCAACAAAGCCAAGATGGAGGATTATGGTGAGTTGAGGACTCACAAGCCCTCACATCTTAACATGTGGAATGTGAGATGGCTTAGGGTGAGATGATGTGGGAGTGAGGTGGAAGAGAGGTACATGATGTGGAGGAAGGACAAGTACCTTGTAGGTACCTTGTGGGATGAGAATATTTCCTCAAAAAGGAACTTCTTGTTCCCAAATGAGAGTGAAAAAGGCATTTGAGAAATTTTAGAATTTCTCAAAAATTTCCATGGGGAATGGGAAGGTGGTTGGAGAAATAAATGTGAATTAAAAATTCACATGTTTGAGACAGTCTAATGGATAAGAGAGGGTTTCCAAAAACATGGGAATTTTCCACATGTGAATGATGTGACAAGTCTAAATTTCTAGAAGTTCTTGGCACATGTAAACTGACAAGTCAAGTTTTCTAGAACTTGCATGGGGATAGGGTAAACCTTAAAAGGATAAAATGTGAATTAAAAATTCAAATGGGGAAGAGGGGAGCCTAGGATGAATAAATGTGAATTAAAAATTCACATGGGAAAGGGAGTCAAGGCCAAGAAAGGCAAGTGGAAAAGCTGACTAAAAAAGGTATGCTAAATGTGGTTAATGACCTTGATTAAGGTTGTGCAAACAAAAGATTAGGATAATCAATGAGAGATTAGAAGCAAGTGGTATATTATGAAAGATGTGACACTAATCTTAATTAAGTGGTGCACATCCTAATCATGGATTAATTAATTTAATCTAGATTAAAAAAGGATTATGGAGAATATGACAAGGAGAGAGAAAATGAGGAATTAAAAATTGATTTTAATCAAAAAAGGTCAAATGACTAAATTAAATAAATTGTCCTATTTATTTAATTTAGAGAAGAAAAGGTGTAATCAAAGTATTTAATTATTTAATGACATACTTTAAGAATCTTAGGTAGAAAATGAAATAATGATTAAATAAATTATTTAATCATTATTAATGAAATAAATGAATAGAGTAGACGATTTTTGACCATGTAAAAGTGGTCAAATTTAGATGTCTACAGTATGTATGTATGTATATTGTATGTATGTATGCGTATATAAAGTTGTATGTCCATGGTGTGAAGTAACAACAAACATCATTCTCCTTTCAAAGTGTATGTATGCATGTAAGTATATATGTATCCACGTACATACATACATACATATGTCTATATATATATATGTGTGTGTATGTATATATATATATATATGTATGTATGATGGTGTTTTACACAGGTTCTTTTGGGGTTAAATTTTCCTCTCCCTATTTTACCGTGTGCTCGTGGCCAAGTAAAGGCCATTGTATCATGATTTTTTCTATAGAAATGATAGAGGAATTGAGTGGGTTTGACCACATGTCTGCAAAATAATATTTTTTGGCTTTTTTTGACTTTTTTCAAAAAAACCCATGTCACTATGGGCAAAAATCAATAACCCCATTTAAAATACATTTGTATTTGTGAAAACCCTTGCTTGGTTTTTTCTAAATTCGTGTGCTTAAGGAATTATTCTCATGAAACCCTTGCCTGAAATATTTCGCATCTATTTGAAAATGCACTTGTGTATTCCTGTGAATGAGGAATTATTATTATGAAACCTTTGGTTAATTTCTTGTGCACATTTTTGAAAACCCAAGTGTTTCATCGATCTACTTGTGTTAAAATTAAAAACCTATTATTGTTGAATAAAACACAACTTCTTTCATTTTTTGTACAATGTGCTTTGAACATTAATATATATACATACATATATCTATGCATATATATATATATATATGCATACATGTAACTATGTAATTATATGTATACACAGATACATGTATACATATATCTATAAAAATACATATAAATACATCTATATGTACCTATATATATGCAAGCCCAAATTAAATGATGGAAAAAATCAGATACCCAAAAAAAAACTTTAGTCATATGCATCAATCAGACCCCAAATGAAGTCTAATTAGGATGTAATGTGTTTGTTGTCCAGTGCTAAAGTAAGGATATTAATATGTAGGAGTGATTTTTAATGGGTGCCAAAATGATTTTATAAGGCGCTAACGTGAATTAGACCCATTGACAATGATTCTTTTTTTGACACTTTATGACTTATAATGTACATGATCACTAACAATCATGGCACCAGGGCAGAAGAGGAAAATATCAGGTGGGAGGTGCTTGATTAGAGTGCCTCGTGGAGTGTGTTGGTGTTTTTTCCCACATAGAATTTTCAGTTCTCTAAGAGGTAGCCAACCTCTATTATAAAGAACTACAAAGGCTAGTGGACAACTAATGAGATCTAGTGAAAAACAAACATCTCCTACACTTTTGGCTCTGTGAGACCAAGGTGGGTAAACCTTCATGTGTTCATAAGATTGTTCTATGACTAGTAAGAACACTTCTTCTTACACATATAGTCCCCACACACACAATCATACAGTAATTACCTTGGTTGTGGCAAAACCTAAGAATAATAACAGATGTCCCAAAGCAAAGAGACTGAAAATTATCATAAGATTTATATCTCAAAAGAGATAACATTTGATATTTGTTAAAATGTTCAGATATTGAATCACCATGCTCAGAGCCATAGTCCTACACTTGAAATAATTTTACCAACACTATCCAGTGCCTCATTCATTGGGCAGGAGTCATATAAAACATAATTCAGATATTATGAACTTATCACCATAATGCTTTGCTACTATGAGACCTTTCAGTATATTAAAACAATACTCCTTAGTGAATCCTAAGCATATGACCATAAACATGCAATTTTTTTTCAAGCATTTCATTAAATCATAAAGTTAAAGCAGGAGAACAAGTTACACTTTCAAATACACCATTGAAACTGAATGAACACACCCTTGATAAATCCATTCATGACACATAGACAGGAGAGAAAATTGTCTCAACTCTTTTAGATTTCTTTCGATATCAATAATTACAAAAGTATAGCATACTTATTTCATACTATTCCTAACCCAGAATGATTTCCTAAATAATACCTTCAAAATAGTGCAGTAAAACTAACTGTACATACTCAGAACCTTATGGATCCAAAATCTCTTTTTTAACAATGAGCTGTGAAATATCCTTTATAAAGGATGTGAAAGAAACAAAGGATTAGGCTACATTGTTAATTTAAAATTAAATTTCATTTAGAATAAAATTCAAATTCACATTCCTCATCGTTGGATAACAAGGTGCATGATCCAAGGAATCAAAAAACGGTTACACACTAACCAGTTAGAGAAAAAAAAAAAAACGTATTAAGCACGCGCACACCCACATCAACAAGATGAAACACCAGAAAAAACACTGCCTAGTAGACCCAACACCAGCAACCACTAAGTAGACACACGGCCCCAGTACAAGTGACCGCTTCAAGTTCTTGCCTCATTCAAAAGAGGAACCACCTTCATTTGTCCAGCCACCTCAGCGCCACATCCAACAACTTGGCCCGGTGCCACTACAATTATTGGTTCGACTGCAAGGGCCTCCTCGTTCACTCCCTTTAGCTCAGTCAAATCCGCTAGGTAACACCGCTAATCCGAGTTAGTCTTAGACCCATTATCATCAAAATCTGATGAAATTAACATAGGGGATGCACAATGCTCTGGCCTTTTGCCAGCACTCTTAGTAGTGACCTCAAGTGTTCTAGGAGCAAGTTGCTCCTTCCTAAATAGCAACCTCCTGCCTCCTACTCAGGCACTCCTACGCCCTATAGATTTATCCATAGCTTCATAGAATATAGGAGAATAACTACCACTTGGAAATAAAACAACTCAAAAAATATAATGATAACATTGAGTCACTTTAGCAAGCATTTATAGAGTGAATTGGTGTGAGGGATATTGATTTCTTGAATGCAAAACAAGCATTTGAGCCATAAGTGGCTGACGTAGCCATCATTATTACTTATATCAAGAGGGAATCATTCAGATGCTAGAGAAAATCAAGAGGAAATCCTCTGGAATGCTCGAGCCATTAATAAAATAAGATTCAAAGTGTGAAAGCTCATCACACAGATGATCTGTAATTTCTCTGAAACTGCACCGTTGATGTAGAATGGACCTGGAAGGTCGGATGACTCAGATTGAGTCAATTGAGCATTGAAAATCCACCTCAATGCCTTGAAAAACCACAACCAATCATTACCCATCAAAACAGGAGGTCGCAACCGGACAATGGGTCCCATTTAGCCCTGTCGCTCCAACAACCAAGCCACGTGTCGCTCTTTCGTAGACCTCGCGGTACTTTTGAGACATTTACTGTGCTCATGCGAGGTCTACGAGGGACAATTATTATTAATCCGATAATTAAAAACCCTCCGCTGGCGAAAAGATGTCCACTTGTCATCGCTAGCACCTCGGGAAAAGACCTCGCCCCTCTGTACATGCTAGATGGCGGCATCTTGTAGACCTCGCACCTCTTAATGAAATAAGTAGGAAAACTTGTGATGTTTGCAAGAAATGGTCCAGATGAAAACCTGTGATCCGAAGGTTAACCAAACAACAAGCACGAACATTAGAATATTCAAGTGGGACTGGCCGGTACAACCCTCGGCAGTATAAAATTTTAAGCCTTGGTGATAGAAAAAGACCGATAGGTTGGGTGAAAGGGGTCAGTAAGAGCATGGAGGAAAGGGCTCAACCAGATCACTTAAGTGACTGGTTACCTTCGGTAGCAAGTCACCATTGAAACATAACAAGAGGGTTTCAAAATTTTATAATTCACATCACGCTAGGTAAATTTAAACCCTAAAACCGTAACATCCCTCCTTCGAAATTTAAAAAACCCATTAGAGTGACAGTGAATGTTCTAGATGTTGTTGATGAAGAGCTAGCAATGAACATCAATGAGGAAGTTCTTTCTAAAAATTCACAATAGACCAATGAAAATGATGGTTTTGAATCTGTTGTTCATAATACTGAGGTAGAAATGGAACTGCCACCTACTAACCATGTGAAAACCCAAGATTTTTGAAAGAAAACTTGGTCTATGGATGACATGGAAAAATCAATTGCAGATGTTGAGGACAATCGAATGACAATCAAAGGTTCAATGATCAAATGGGGAATCTCGCCTAGTAGTTTACGGGAATGGCTCAATGGTGTCACATTCATGAAAAGGAGGGGGCCACAAATAGTCCTAACTGATGAAGAAGAAGCTGAAATTGTATAGTGGTGTAAAGATATGGCTAATATTGGCCATGGCCTTCAAGTTTCACAACTTAAGGCAACGGTGGCCTAAATGGCTGGAGAAAGGCCTAACCCATTTACAAATGGGATACCAGGGAGGTCATGGTGGGTTAACTTTTGTTAAAGGAATCTTGATCTGACAATTCGAACAATCGAAGGAGTGGACATAGATTGACCTATAATGCTATGCTTAGAAATATTTTTTTCATTCTATGATAACTTGGAGGAGTTGTACAACAAACACAATTATGCGCCCAAGACAATATGGAACTACAGTGAAACATTTGTGTAAGTTGGTAGAAATTGTGCAATGAGAGTTGTTGCAAAAATAGGGATGAAATGTGTTCCATAATTAATTTCTAAAAGCAGAGAATGGATCACTATTCTAGCTTGTGTTAGTGCAGTAGGTCAAGCTATACCTAGTTACTATTTGTTTAAGTCCAAAAGGAACATTATAAACTATTTTGTTATCTCTAGACCAAGGGCATGCATGGAAATCGAAGAGCATGCTTTGTTGACAAAAGAATTTTTTGTGGAATGATTAAAACACTTTGCAAGAAATTTCCTAGGAGGGGTGTCACCAACCAACAAACAACTTCTCATCTTTGACGGTCATGGCAGGCATGTGGCATTCAAAATGATCGAAGAAGCAAAGACTATGGGAATAAATTTGCTCACACTTCCAACACATTGTAGCCACAAATTGCAGCCCCTTGATGTTAGTGTGTTCTCACCATTTAAGAACTACTTCAAATAGAAAAGGAGTATATGGCTCTCTAAAAATCCTCAACTTGAAATTGGAAGGGTAGAGTTGGCAACACTTGCCAGCAAATCTTTTGCACAAGCTTTGACTCCTAATAAGATTACAATTGGTTTTAGAAGAACGATAATTTGGCCATTAGATTGACATGCACTTGACTTGGATATGGTGCGAAGCCAATCTTTCATGGTTGAAGAGGAAGGAACCACATTTGGAGCAGAAACAGAGGGTGATACAACTAATGATGAAGCACAGTTCATGGCAACAGAGACTTGTTTGAGGATAAAAGGTTGGAATGAGGAACAAATTGGATAGTTTGTGGACACCTTTTCTGCAAGAATTCCCCCAAATATAACAAATGAAGAAGGATATTGCCCAAAAAACATTGAGGTAGCAAAATTTGATGAAGAACCAACAGTTCAATCATGTAATCAACAAGTTGAAAATTAAGAGAGAATCAATCTGCCATCTAAATTTCAAGATGTAGCTTTGAACCTAGGGGAACATCTCAATTTTAGTCAAGTGGATGAAGGGTTGTCTATGCCATCACCACTAGATGTCATCTACTACTTCATAATTGAGAAAAATTGGGAGGCTGAAAATGATGATGAGGATGGATTTGAAGGTAATGACTCAAGATATGAAGAGATTGAGTATGTTACATGCACACAAGTCAATGATCAACAACTAGCAGGTAGGAGAAGCATTTTTTTGGGTGATCCCACAAAGTTGGTTTACATTTTTTGGGAGATTTTGATTTTTGCTGAAATCACATATTTTTAGAAAATATAATGATTTAAGCCTTAAAAAAATAAATTTTGAGGATTCCAATTGAAGAGGGTTTGATCAAACCACCTTAGATGAAACCCCCTTAGATAGAACCCCACTAGTTTTAAACCATACCTACTATGGAGTCTCTTTTACACATATCAAAATGCTGATAAATTATCACTTTTGATTTACCTTTTGGGGGATCAAATGAATTTATTTAAAATTTAATTGAAATGATCATGGTAGTCCTCAAAATGATTTATCCAATGAATATAATTTTAATATGTTTTGGTTTTATTATGTATTTTTTTTTTAGTTTTATTAAACATAGGTTTTCATCGGAAATCAAGCTCTCTTGTTCTGCACATGTGGAAAAATAGCAAACTATCAAAAAAAAATTAAAAATATGTTCGAGCTAGGTATTGATGTCTTTGATCCATTAAAAAAATAAAATGAATTTTGATACATACATAAAACATTATGTTGTATATAGTCTGCCTATGTTTGAATTGTAATTTGTTTGACTTCGAATCTTGATTAAGGAAAAACTATTTAATAAAACAATAAGAAAACCAAATGAAAGTGCTAGATATCATAGTTATAAATCTAAATTTGAAAAAAATAGAATTTTATCCTTCATACAAAATTTTTTATGTTGTATACGGTGAGCGTCACTTCTTGAAAATGTTATTTTTTTAAAAGCTAGTTTTCAAAGGAGATGGAAAAAGAAGTGAAATTTGATTCCAAAAAAATTAAAAAATATATATTTAGAATCTATAGAAAAAATGTCATAAATCACTAGTTTGCATCATATTCAAATTCCTCATGGTTTAGCCACTATAAGAGCCTGAAATTGAATATTTAGTTTTCAAAAACCAGTTTGGTTTCCAGTTTGCCCAAAAATTGTAAACCAATATTGTGGGATCACCCTTTTGTAAATCCCAATGAAAAGTGTGCACCAATTATCTAATAGAGGTCACAATGGGGTCCTATGCCTTAGCAGGCAGTCTCAAATTTTGACATCAGAGGATTTCTTCAATTTGTTGAATGAACAGGAGGCACAAAAATGAAGAAACCGAGAATTGTAGCAAAGGAAAAGGGAGAAAATGGATGAAAAGAAGGAAAAAAGAGAAGCAATGCTCACACAAAGGGAGGAAAAGAGATTGGAGTTTGTTGCAATAAACTAGAAAATTGCAAAGGATAAGTTGAGGCAGCGACATCAAAAGGAGCTTCAAAGGGAGCAAGCAAACATTGCTCGATAGTTGAAGGAAAAACAAAAGTAGGTGGAAAGAGCAGAAAGAAACATAAGTAAGAGTACTCCTACAACTCCTCTTCCAAGTCAACATCCAATTTTAAGGGACATGATTAACATATTAGCTCCAACCTTTGCTTCTCTTAGCAATGTACAAAACAGGTCTTCTGAAGGCTGCTCTCCACAATTACAACTCACTCCAAAGGAAAATCATGTACTGCTTGCTTGTATAGAAAGTGTCATACAAAACAATATGCAGTCCTTAACATCTTCTCCAAATGATGCAAACTCAGTTGACCCCCAAGCACACACCACTTCTTAATCAAATCTGTGGATGTCTGATTAGGACTTTTTTTTGTCAACTTTTTTACCTCAAAGTGTGCTAGACTATTTTTCATAAAATTGAGTGCTAGTCTATTGTATTGGACAACCAAATGATACTAGTTTGTTGTATTGGATAGCCAAATGATACTAGTGTCTAATTTTGTAGAACTGAATGGTAGTTTGTTTTCAACTTATCCACTTAGATGTGTGCCAGTGTGTTTTTTGTAAGACTGAAGACTCCTTTTCTTCTTTCCAATTTTGTCTTAATCATGTTTATGTTGTAATAAATTTGATTTCAGCCTAGACATGTTTGGAGAGAGTTGTCCAAGTTAATGATCTATGCTTTTGTGATTCGAAATCAGTTATGTATTGGTTGTATTCAGCTATCATTTTGTCAAGGATATGTGTTTGTTGTTTTCATCTAACTAACATTGTTGAAAATTTAAATGTACATTAAGAAATATATGTAATTGAAATTCAAAAAATTATGTACATATATAAATATATATATACACACATACAACTATGTATATGCATACATATACATATATATGTATACATGCATATATATGTATATGTATGCATATACATAGTTGTATGTGTCTGTGTATATATATATGTATACACAACTAAGTATATGCATACATATATATATATATATTACTACACATCTATATGTAGCATATCCATAAATTGTAACTGTAAGTGTAAGTGGAAATCAATCTAATTGTAAATTGTAAGTGTACATTTACAATGAATAAGAAAAATGAACATAATGTCTATGAGGTCACAGTCAAAGTAAACTCTTGATAGACTTGACCTGAAATGTCATCTTGCAATTTGACATGCTCTTTACAACCTCCCTAGTTGTGTATACATGCATACATATATAAAAATATAAAAATATATATGTATGTATGCATACAACATATATACATATATACATACATACATACATGTATATGTGTGTATCTATACACAACTAAGTATATGCATGCATATATTTATGCATCTATATGCAACATATCCAAAAATTAATCTAATTGAAATTATAATTTTTTCAACACCTGCACTTGGAAATCAATCTAATTGTAAATTGTAAATATAAGTTTACAATGAATAAGAAAAATGAACATTATAAATGAACACAATGTCTACTAGGTCACAACCAGAGTAAAAATTTAAAAGACTTTACCTTAAATATAATCTTGCAATTTGACATGCTCTTTACAACCTCCTAGCGATTTTACACGCCTACCACAACAAAAAAATATAATAGAACAAACAAACATGGACAATAGTTATTGAAAGAAATAAAACGACATACTAGTTAGTCAACAATATAGAAAACTAATTGAAACATAGAGCCATTTGAACAAAAAATCCTTAATTATTTGGTGTGTTGTCAAACACATTTACCAAACTTCCCACCATGAAAATTGTTGCACCACCTCTCCTTGTTCTCTCATGCCTGCAAGAAAATATTTACAACCACAGGTAGTCAGAACTGAGGCTAGTAATATACAAACATCATAAGACCTTTGAAATAATGCATGTACAACAACACATAATTAATCAAGCTCAACGTATTAAAAGATACATATGTAATAGATAAATATATGTAAAAACATATAAATGTTAATATAATTGTTTACCAAGATTTATTCAACACATATTCATTGTTTCTCATGAACCTTCGATATATGAGGAATATGCAAATGATGTCATTCAATGGGTTGTAGTATGGAGAAGATATTACCAGGGGAGAATAATTGTGAATGTCGCTAGGGGAGAAGACCCAGTTACTGCCCCCCATCCAATAACCACCACCTCCATGTTCACTTAACCCCCCAAAAAAAAATTCACTTTGATCCATTAAAAAACTTTATTTGATTGAGTAAATAATTACAAAAACACCAATTGCTGCTCATTATAATTACAAAAACACTAATGGCTTCTCATTAAGTGTTAAAGTGCATGTTTTAGAGTGGATTTAAGGCATAAAAAGCTATAATTGATGGAAATTAGAGTGGGCGGATACTGGGACATTAGGTGGCAGCAACCGGACGACACCTCTAAAAGGTGTCTTTTTGACCTCGGCGCGCATATCCAACACTCCTGCACTCTACCAAATTGCCCAGAGGCCAAAAGCTTAGTTATAAGCTCTTTATCATTCAAATCCAAAAGTCATCTAATTCACATTAGCACCTTATAAAATCATTTTGGTGTCCATTAAAAATCATTCCTATATAGTAATCTCCTTACTTTAGCACCTGAAACCAAACACATTACACCCCAATTAATCTTCATTTGGGGTTCGATTAATACATATGACTAATGTTTATTTTTGGGTATCCCATTCTTTTCCATTATTTTACTATGCACTCTCTCTAGAAGCTTCTCACGACGATGGAAGTTATATACATACATACACACACACACACACACACACACACACACACACACACACATATATATATGTATATATGTATGTGCATACATACATACATACATTCATAAATATATACATATATATATGTATGTATGTATGTATGTATGTGCATACATACATACATATATATGTATATGTATATGTATGTATGTATGTATGCACATACATACATACATACGTACACTTTCAAAGGACAATAATGTTTGTTGTTACCTCACACCATGGACAAACAACTTTATATATGCATACTTATATAAATATATGTATACAATGTACATATATATATATGTATGCATGTATGTATGTATGTATGTATGTATGTTCATGTACATACATACATACATACATACAATATGGCAAAAAATCCAGCACCATGACCCAACAATATCAAACAATACATGGTGAAAAGGCGTGTAAAAGGAATGGTTTATTTCATAAATAAGCAGTAATAATTTTCCAATCATCGAATAAAGATGTAGAAGAAAATGATTAACTAGTACCATTGTTTGAATTTTTAAAGGATAGTTAAAAGATACAACCATATATATCAATGTGCTCAATGAAAAAAACACAACAAACACATAATTTGTAAATGAATGTATAATACATTGTACACATTCATTTACAAATTCAAACACAGATTATTGAATTTGTAAATGAATTTGTACGATGTTATATATATAACATTATACAAATTCATTTGCAAATTCAATAAGTTATGTTATATATCATTATACAAATTCATCTACAAATTTAATAAATTGTGTTATATATATATATATATATAATTAACATTGTACACATTCTTTTACAAATTCAATAAAATGCAAAATAAAATGATTAACCAATACCATTGTTTACATTCTCAAAGTATAGGCAAAGGATACACACATATATATCGATTTATTGAATGAACAAGAGACAAAAATGTAAAATGACAAATATATGTATGATGGCATGTTGTATGTGCAATGAAAAGTATATAAATATAAACAAATGCTAGTCTATTGTATTGGAAGACCAAACAAAACATATTTAAATTTAAACAAATTTATTTACCCATGATCATGCTGAAAGAATTGTTGCAAAAATCAGGAGAATTTATTTTGTAGATCTTGTAACGACAACAAAAAAGACCTTCATTTACTTATAAAGTAAAGTAAATAGATAGTGCATAAATATAAATGTTAAATTCACAACTCATGAAAATAACTATAAGTATAATGTACAAAGCACATTGTACAATAAATGAAAGAAGTTGTGCTATATTCAACATAAATCGGATATTAATTTTAACAGAGGTAGATCGATTACACACTTGGGTTTTCATAAATGTGCACAAGAAATTAACCAAGGGTTTCATAATAATAATTCCTCACTCGCAAGAATACAAAACTGGATTTTCAGATAGATGCAAAATATTTCAGGCAAGAGTTTCATGAGAATAACTCCTTAAGAAAATGAATTTGGAAAAAACAAGCAAGGGTTTTCACAAATATATATGTATTTTAAATGGGTTTACCAATTTTTCCCCATAGTGACATGGGTTTTTTTATAAAAAGATCGAAGCAGAACGAAAAAAATTATTTTGCAGACATGTGGTCAAACCCATGAAATTACTCATGATTTCTGGAGACAAAATCATGAGACAATCGACTTTCTCAAGTCCTATTTAATCATTTCACCCCAAAAAAACCCGTATTTGGAAAAACAAAGCAAGGGTTTTCACAAAAATGGCATATACTAAATGGGCTTTCCCATATTCACATGGGTTTTTTATAAAAAGGTTGTTGCGGACCATTAAATCATTTTTTGCAGACATGTAGTCAAACCCACGAAATTCCCCTATCATTTATGTAGACAAAATCATCATACAATCATGATACAATCAATTTATCAGGTTGTGAGTACGCAGTAAAATGAGGAGAGGAAATCATTTAACCCCAAAAAAACCTATGAGTAAAAAACTAGCCCCATGACCCGATAAAATAAAATAGCACATGACGAAAATGCGTATAAGAGGAATGATTTCTTTCATAAACAAGCAGTAATAATTTTTCAATTATCAAATAAACCCTTCAGAGGTCATGAAAGATGTAAAAGAAAATGATTAACTAGTACCATTGTTTGCATATTCAAAGGAGAATGTTGTTTGATGTTACCTCAAGGAATGTGAAGTTACAAGAGCCATGGAGAGTCGTCACCATTCGTTGGCATCAACGTGAGAGCCTTCTAGAGCATGCACGGTAAAATGATGGAAAAGAATGGGATACCCACAAAAAAACATTAGTCATATGCATTAATAGAACCCCAAATGAAGATTAATTGGGGTGTAATGTGTTTGGTGTTTGGTGCTAGAGTAAGGAGATTAATATTTAGGAGTGATTTTAAGTAAGCACCAAAATGATTTTATAAGGTGCTAATGTGAATTAGACCCATTGACTTTTTAGCAGATTTGAATGATAAAATAGTGTTATTTAAATGTTAATAGTGACACATTTAGGTGTTTAAAAAAACAAATTTGGTAGTTATAGCTAGTGGGTTCTAGGACATTAGATTGCGATGAGCGGATGACACCTCTAAAAGGTGTCTTTTTGACCTCCGTGCACATATCCAACACTCCTGCACTCTATCGAATTGCCCAAAAGCCAAAAACTTAGTTTTAAGCTCTTAACTCTGAGCAAGAAAAACCCATAATTTTTTTTTGATTCAACGTACTATTTGGATTCTATGGTTGCACAAAGTTAGCCCTGGCGGATACTAGGTCATCTCCCCTAGATATATTAATTAGCAAGCCATTAGATTTATAAGGATGCATATTATTTTTTTATTTAAAATTTTAGCCATTAAAAAATTAGTTTATTAAATGTATTATTTATATGATAAATATTAATGTAAGTAATTTTTATTATATAAAAATATAATAATTACAATTAAAAAATGATGTGTCATAGTTAATTTTTTCATAAGCATTTGTTTGTTATCACATTCAATATGAGCTAAGTAATTATATGAAGACAAGTAGACTCTAGAGTCTAACTCTACATTCCCCCATATCAAGCATGGATTGTTAGTTGTTCTTTGCACACCATGATTTAACTTGAAGGGGAAAAAATACCTATGGTTTTCATTAGTTACATTGCATCCAAAGGTGTTTACAATGACATTTAGTTAGAGAGACATCTAAGGACACCCTTAAATTTCACTCTTAACTAAAAACGATAGTCATTAAATGGATTAAAATGTGAATATCCCAATTTTATTGAGATTAATGTTTATTGTATGAAAATGAGTTTTATTAGTTCCTCCAAAAATTTAACTAGTGATTAAAAGTTTTAATTTAAGGTAACAAAAAAAAATATTTTGTTTTCATCAAATCTATTTTAATATTTTAGTTTATGTACAAAATCATTCTTTATGTTAGGTATTTTAAAATTTATTTTTTCTCCATTTTTATTAACCATGTTTGTAGTGTTGCAAAATATGAGAAGATAATAATATTATATTCACATTTTTTACATATGATATTGTGTTTGAAAGTTGTAAATTATTTTAAATCTTATTTTAAATATATTATTTTAATATACAAATTTGACTAATTTACATTTCAAATATTATATAATTTTTATTTAGAATATTATTAATTTTTTTTTATCTTATAAAAATCATATAATTATTATTTAAAAAAATTAAAAGTAGAAATTATAAAGTTAACTTCAAAATTTTATTAAAAGTCATAAAAACTAAATAAATTATTTTTATAATCTTTTAATATAGGAACTAAAGGTTAATATTAAAATTTTAAATTATTTTATTTTATTTAATATTTACAATTTAAATTAAAATAATTAATATTCATATATTTTAATTATTATTATTATTATATTTTTTTGAATAGTTGGACTTATTATTTATAATGTTTCATAAATTTTAACTTTTTATAAATTATAAATGATATTTCATAATTTATAATTAATTATTTTAATTATTATTTTTTATATATAAAAAAGTGTTCCTGCAACCATTTTATTGATTAAGTATTCACTTAAGATTTAGTTTTTTCTATTAATAAATTTGTCCACAAAATTTAAAATTATTTTTTGTTTAGAGAAAACCCAATTTTTCTCCCCTTCAATGAACAAATCCGTGGGGCTTTTGGCAAGAACTTTGGAGCAACATGAGCTTATTTTTATTTAGATTATAACTATTTAAGAATTGGTTTTTCATGAAGAATTATTTCATAATTTTATTTATTTTATTTTCATTCACATTGACGATCTTTTCTTTTCGTCTATCTACTTTGCTTCCTTTACTTTTCTTATATAAATATATTTTAGTTTAATTTAATATTACAATTCAAGATTTGCTAATAATATATTTTAATTATTTCAAGAAGTTAGTAATTTTCAAAAAACATGAAATGTATTTATAATTAAGAATATTGGAGAAAATATGTAATTAACTTTAAATTACATTTCTTGAACTAACATATAAGTCTAAGATATAATTGTAAAGATAAAATAAAATTGAATATGTTTTTAAATTGATGATAAACATAATTATAAAAATTGTCTCCATATTAAGAAGATAAAAGAGAAAAACTATACCTTTTTTATAGGGAAGGAGATAGATAGATTGTTTCAAACTTTTAATAACAAATCAACTTCAAGAGTTACAAAATGAACTCGAGGAACGTCTTACGTGGGGATATGTCTAAGAGAAATGATAATCATATGCTAAAAAAATTAGAGAAGTTGACTACACATTATTGATTGGGGAGCTTTTTTGAACAATCTCCAACTCCAGCCATCACTAATCTTTGTAGTTTAGCTATCATATTAGGAATATGATGTAGCCTTTTGAATTTATTTTGCAAGAAAAAATATTAGAGACAAGCTTTTGTTTTCATTTCCTTCAAAAATCCAATTGTAGTAAACTGATTACCAATATGTAGACTTCTATGGTGTGCTTATTGGTTTACATAGTATAACTTGTAACATCCTGCTAAAAGAGGATGAGATAAAAGAAATTAACAAGAAAGATTAACATACACAAAAATTAATTACTGCTTTGATAAAATGACAACAAACATGGCCAAATATGACCTAAAGGACATCCCAAAGGAGAGGGCTAATCCACCCTCTAGAGAAAATCCAAATAGGAGTAAACCGGATGGCTCTAAAAATTTGCTCCGAAACTTGCTGCTCTGAGCTCTTTGCTCCGGAACCTGTTGTTGTCCATTGGTCAGTAGACATAGAGTGTCGGTGCTCCAGAACTTATAGTTTCAAAGCTCACTACTCTGGAGCTTGTTGCTCCTACACACAAAACAACAACAGAAGGCACCAGTGCTCCGAAACCTTTGCAGCTTGCCAAAATGGAGAAACACAAAACCATGAATCTAATTTAAACATGAAAATTAATGAAAGAAAGGGACTTAAGGATTATCATAGAACTATCGAGTCCGATACCAACATCGGAACCCGTAAACCAAAATAAAACATCACATATCTTGTCATTTAATTTATGATTACTTTCACTCTCAAGAGAGCACAATGTGCATAAAGGAACAAGTATGAATACAATAGCATTTCCATGAACAAGGTACAACCTCAGATAAGATAAATACACGAAGGAATGTACCTAAGTACAATATGATAAACATATATATAAGAGTACAATGACATAGCCATGAATCAGATACATCAAATAAAAAGGTAAGTACAAAGAGGGAATATCTCCAACTAGTGTTCCAATAACCTATACATCGGTCCCCAATGGCGGTGGCAATGCCTCCCTACCATGTGGACTCTAGAGAGACCACCCCACCATGCTCGAAGGTAGTCACACGGCCCAAGAAAAAACAACAAGACAGGGGTAACATAAGGCCAACACTCACATCAGACATGGAGCAAACCAAAATACTAAGCACGAGGCCAATGACACAACATGGAGACTCTCATGCAATACATGTTGGGTACTACTCATGACTACAAGATACAAGAGTGCAAGAGTGCAAATAAAATGGAGTGTCACCATGTGTGCTCAAAGGGATGACACCACACGGAGTCAAATACACCCCTCATACAGACAAGGAACTCAATCATGCCTAGATCAACGCCCAACAGGTGGATAACTCAATGCCCTGTAGACAGATAGGCCATCTCGAGTGCATCCTTAGCTTTTACAAGCGCTCAAGGCAATGCACAATGACTCATTTTCTTATGTTGTTTTACTCCATCTCATTTAACCAAATGAGGGACCCAAGTCAAATATGAAACAATGAAAAATCCATTAAGACCATCATTGAAACCATTTAAACAACCAAGCTAATGTTGTTGTAAAAGAAGCCACTAAACAGCTGAAAAACCATAAGGAAATGGAGGCATATAATTTTCATGAAAACTCAAAGTGCTCGAATTAAAATTCCATATTTCAACGTTTCAAGTTGGGATACACCTTGTTTTTTTATTTTAAAATCGAAAACGAGGTGTTGTTCTGAAAAATGTCATTTTGACAAATTGGGCAAGAAGATACATGCAAAATCAAAAGTGCCCAGAATTTGAATTAGATAAAGACCTAGTTGAGATAGGGGCATTTAAAGACATAATGTACTATTATTTTATAAATTAATGATCAAGAACATGGTTTTATTCAAAAATGTCATTCAACCAAGTAAGAAAAAAAATACATTAAAATGAAAGTGCCCGAATTAAAAATCGGACAACAACCCATTTGAGATATCTAAATTTAAACATAGAATCAATATTTATTTCTCATTTATAATGAATTCCATATTTTTTTTCAAAATTCAAGACAAGAGAATTGATCTATTTTAACAAATCAATCATTGGCAATGAATAGATATGGAAATGCACAAAATTCAGCCATATAGAAAAAAACTACAAGCAACAAGTTGAATCCAACCCTTGAATAGCTAAAACTCCCAAATTATTTCAGCACACTCTTACATATATTTCAAAAAACAATAATTCAAGGAAATAAAACATAAGAATACCTCATTTTTTCCCAAATGAAAATGAAAGATAGGTCTATGTATAAAGCATGGCAAGATCCCAAATTCAAACAACAAAGCAACAAAATTATGCTGAACCTCTGGGGCCATTGCCCACAAATTTCTCCTCTGAGATTCTTCTCATTTTTGTTGCCCAATTTGTAGGGTTTACCCCTCTTTCCTCCAAGTAGAAAATTGCATCCTCCTCCCAAAAGAATAATCCCCAACAAAGTTTAAAACAAAGAATAAATATCCAAAAACCAAGCTGCCCCATTTCCTATTTTTTTCATATTTTATATTTTCTCCCAAAACAATAAAATGAAATAAGACATTTTAATAAACAAGCTATTAACTCTCTCCAATTTAATTAATTTAAAATCTCTTGATATCCAACATTCACAATAACACACAAAATGATAATTTAAATCCACTCATTAAAATACATGAGCTCCTAAAAAATGATCAAATAAGATTATAAGAGCTCATAAAAGGATTAATAATATCATTTAAAATTTTTAAATGAAATATATCATTCCCTTGAATGATCAATTAAAAAAAATTTAAAATAACATATTTAAAACCCTATGAATATAACCGTTCAAATATCCAATCAATTAAACATCGTAAAATGTCATATATGAAATCATGAAGAGATTTCAAAGAAACCACATCAAGAAATCGACAACCAATCAAATATAAATATAACCACATAAAGTATTAATGAAAAAACATGATAAAATACCTCAACAAGGCATACTAGTAAACCACATATGACTCAAAGGTTCACCAAACATATGGCTAAAAGGTGCTTCGGACATTACCATTAGGTAACCGGATGGTAAGACAACACAGGAGAACTACACTGAAGAGGTACAATGGGCTAGGGTAGGGGGATTTTGGCATGTATGACTACCTCCAGTTACCACCATAAGGGAATAGGAGTATGCTCAGGCCTGTGAATCTAGGCGGAGTCGATACTCAGTACCTACATCACTCCAATTACACTTCAAAGTACATGTACATATAACATATATCATATAGCTGAAACACATCAATCATCAGGAAGAGGATCATGATATCATAAGCCTCTCGGATATGAGTGTTACGACATCATCTCTTCCTATCCATTATCATACAAAAACGATCATAAATAAGTATGTAATCCATAATAACTAATCATGGTAACCTATCGCATAATCATCAATGTCTAATCTCATTATGATAACATTTAGAATGCTAAATCAAAATCAAAATACCATCTTACCCAAATTGGAGTTAGAAAATTGTTACATAACTTGTTGGTATATCCAATATCCTAAGCATATGAGAATTGCAAGGGTGTAACTTCTATTAAAGATCATTGTTTGATTCATACAAAAAGTAGATAGGTGTGTTGTAACTTTGGGGTTATTTTTGTATGGAATAGTTAGGCTTTTAATGCAGAACCTTCTATTAGCACACTAGGACACTCTACTAGTGAGGTGGGTAAAAGTTGGAAATTGGGTCTACAAAGAGGGGAAGTTTCAGCCAAAAGAAATAAATATGCAAGAAACATGTGCGCGTTTTAAAAAAATGCATATGTGGTTTGGATCAGCTACATGAGTCTAACTCCAAATGTGTATGCATTTAGATTTAGGCATGCAACCCAAAACACATACATGTTTTAAAACGTGTACATGTGTTTCATAGAGCTATTTAATTTTTTAAATTAACGACTATGTAATTCATTTTCACAATTCATTTTAGCCACGTGCCTAAAGCAGAGCAAAGATCGTATACACATTTTGAAGGGCTTAGTTCAACCAATTTCTCACTACCACCTCCTCCTATAGACACAACCAACCTCAACAACCTCCAGGTTGGTTGAATTCTACCTTTCTTTCTTTATATCTTTCATTTCTATTTTTTAATTATTATTTACTTTTTATTTGTTTTGTTTGTTTTACATTCAATATTTTGTAATTTTTAAATTGCATTTAAAAAATCAAAAACATCAACAAAACCAAAAATGTTAAATTGCAAATTGAAAAGCATAAAAAGTAAACCTAAATTAACTAGAATTTAACTTAAATTGGACACATTTAACTTAGAAATGAAAAAACTAAACCCTAGGTTACAAATAACATAGACCTAAAACCTAAAACCCTTAATCATAGGACCTAAACCCTAAACCTAAAATGAAAACCCTAAACCCTACTTGTACTTATATTTTTATTATGTACTTATCTTTCTTATTTGAGTCCCAGAGAAATTACCATACACAACCACTACCTTATAACCTTAACCTCATCATCACATCCATAATATTTTCACCTTTTAGATAGTGCAACTTGAAAGTAATCAATACTTTCAGCAACCATTTGTGTTGAAAAATGAGGAGATGTTTCTTGACTAGTGATAAATCATAGCATAAATTTATGAGGTTGATAGAATCTAGTATATTTTTTACAAGTTAAACTACATGGTTTTCACCATTTACCAATTTTGAAACTCATTCTTGAATCGAATAACCTAAATTAGTCGGGTTTCCTTCTCCTTTTACACCTTTATATGTAATAGAAGACACTATAAACAACACCTAACCTTTTATTAGCACCTAAGTTGAGAAATCAAAGTTATATATCTATGTGTCTTATTTTTCATTCTTTAGTCCTTTACATATAGAAATTTGGTTCCTTACCTCATGTTCACAATCTCTATTTACTAATCTTCTTATTTAATTTTACCAACAATCATTCAAAGAAGCCTCATTGTTGATATCGTAGTCTTTTGTGAGCTCTGAATTATTGACATCTTACCCAACTACTATTTTATGTTGATGGTGATTTATTTATAAATCTTAAGTCTTTACCTTAATCCATGTGGTTTTATTCTATTTGTTCTTGGACTTGGTATCAATATTTTCACATGACTTAAGTATCTATGTTTTCTTTATTCAATGATTGGGCATGGTTATTTTTGTTTCATGCATCAACCACATGTAGTTGCATATATGAATATTATGTTTCTTAGTTAAATAGTAAAAGGCCAAATTTAGCTATCTTGAATCTTGTTGTTTCTCCCCTTAGTATTGATCATGTTTTAATTAATTTATATCATCAAATTTGGCAATAGTTTAATTATCAAGTGATAGAGCTAAAAATAATTTCATGGCCTTCTTTCAAGAGATTCATTTAATAAACCAGTGACATAGTGCATGCATTCATAGGGTTCTAAGAAAATCCCCTAATTTAATTTCTACCCATCAAACTTATAATTAGAGTGACTCCCTGGGAGGTATCCTATGTACCTATTTTTATAGTTAATTTCTTATATCCCTTTAATATTTCCATACTAGTGAAGCCAAGGGAAATTCCCACATGTAGATCTAACTCAAAACTATTTATAATTTTCATCCCATTAATTAAAGGTAAATAACACAAAATACCTAGATGAGCTATGACAAATATGTCATCCTCTATAAAGTTTTGATATAGAAGCACTTATACAACTCAACATATGAACCATCTTCATGTACACAAAATGTAATAGTGCATCCTTATATATTTTAGGTATCTTAATTATAGTATAGATATTGATCTAAATTATAGTGGAAATATTTTAGATATACTTGATGATTCTTCTTGGAAAGGTTGCAAAAATACTAAAAGGTGTTCAATAATTAGTTTCAAGTAATTTGCACGTAGGATTTCATTAAAATTGTATGACCTTGGTGAGAAAATTATCACCATTTTTAGTTGTATTTGAGTTGGTAGTAACAACAAACCCTTCATATTATAGGTCTTTCACAAAATAAGATCATTGAAAGTCAATTTTATGAACTATTTACTAGGGTTTGTGAGACTAATAGTTTCATCACACTATCTAAAACTATTTATTTTTATTAGCTTTTTTAACATATTTGCAAAGTTTTTCATATTATCAAATTTATCTAACATCACTCTCTCATCCCAATCAGTAAACAAAATAAACAGAAAAACTAGCTGACCTCATAGTAATCTAAGTTAATAAATATCTAAATCTCAAATAAAATTGCAAGTTCCTCTAACCTTTCTATGATATAAGTCACCTATTGTACTGGTTGCCCCTTTTTTTAAAAGAAATTAGATTACCTTGAGGTTGCAAGTGATTTGTAGTAATACTACCAATTTATTGCAAGTTTCCTATAGTACCTCTTTGCTGTAAATTATAATACTTTGTAGCTACCCACAAATACATGTTAAGAATCTCTCAGTTTCTACCATTAAAACACCTATAAAAATGCATTCAATCTACACATAGATTCACATCCACCTTCTTTATTACATTAATTTAAAAATTATCACACATAGATGCCTCTTGATGAGGGCACCTTACTATTATATCTTGAAGGAGATAAATAACTTGAGGACCACCAATAGGATTCATAGGTGGGTTCTTATCCTTCCCTTCATTCCCACTTTGATGAGTGACATGATGCCTAGGATGCATCTTTCATTGAAAATCAATGCATAGGTTAGGTCATACATAGAATCATATAAATAGATTCACTAAAGCATGGAATTCATTAGTCCAAGATAGAATAATATAATAATTTGAAATTAACAACCACACACTAGACTCAATTTAAACCTTGCAAGGAAAATGAAACCATATGGTTACTAGAAGATAAAGTGCCCAAATTTAACCTTGAGGGTACATGTATGTATAACATTAATTGTATAATTTAATGTGTATATACTATGGATTTTTATGTTATGGATTTTTTAAAGTTATAAACCAAATGTGTCTTCAAATTAAATGTATTTTTACTTTCTGCATGTTCAATGTGATTTAAATAACTTTCAAATTGTGTACAATAGTTAAATAGTTTGTTGATATATATTTTTTAATTGTTTAAAACATACAATTTCCATTTGATTATTCACATGGAGCCTGAATTTAACATAGAGTATTTTATACCTGATGCACAACCTAAATATCCCATACATCCAGATCCACCACCACAAAAATACCTCACATATTCACACTCTCCACCTCCTAACCCCCACGTGCTATAGTGGATCAGACTAAGTTAAGAGAGAGAATTAGAGAAAACCTTAATGTGATTCTAAAAAATATAGATTTGATAAAAAATGAGCCTAATATCCCCCCCATCTTGCATAGTTTTCATCTTTAATGTAATATGTTTTCAATTTTTTTCGATCTATTGATGCAAACCTAGATAGGCTTCATCAATGGAGAGAAGAGAGGAGAATATTCTATGCAGATGGATTGGCCTATAAAGAAATTAATGACCTTAAAATTACCAAACAAGCCATTTTCCAACTTTTTTTTATCCCCCAAATAAACAAACCAATTCCACCCACCAAAAAATAAATTTTAATTAAATGGTGTTAGGCACCTGTAGATAGCTACAAATTTTTGGGATATATGGTGGATGGTGTTTGATACTCCACCACATGGAAATTGTGAGGTGCCCCTATACTTTTTGAGAAAGTTATCGGGTGAGTTTGAGTTGGGTTTAAAACCCAACTCTTTTGATATGAGCTCATCTTAGGGAGTTGGGTGTGCCATGCCCCAACATAGATTAGGAGCATGTATTGATCCTCAACAACATGCTCCAATCGCTCCTATTTTTGCTCCTCCTTCTACTGGTGTTCTTGCTATATTTCAGTAGAAAACGATGTCATTAACATTAGGAGCATTGAGTTCTCTTTCAGGACATATAACTCATTAGACTACACACATGATGGATGAAGTGGGCAATAGAGAGCATGGAGACTCAGGAATCCACTTTAGGTGACCCACATGCATCTAGGACAAAGTCATATATGGATTTCCTATATTCTAAGGATCATCCTACATAGGTATGTTCATCTTTTGAACTTAGGCACATTTAAATAATTTGTTTGAAATGTGGAAAATTCATCTAAATAATAACATCAAATTATATATATAATATAATATTAATTCAAGAAGTGTTCGATGTAGATGCGTGATCACATGATGCCTGAATCCCAATATGATTGTGTCTATATTTTGAGTGTTGTAGAATTAGCCTCACCTTTTGGTCAAGTAAAAACCAATATATATTTTAATTTATGTGAACATATCTAATTTAATTTGAATTTTTACACGTGTGAATGATATATACATTTTTGCATCTATATGCAGGGATTTCATGTGATACCCATGGTGGGTGCATTTGATACATCATTGACATTTATGCATGGGAAATCTCAGGTGCATGATCATGAGGTCATATCATTCGAGGTTGTAAACTTTACTAAATCTCCTATACAATTTTTAGGGACTTATAAAATATATATATTTGAGGTTTTAACATATTGTTTGCTTTATATGAATATGCAAGATATAGTAGATCAAGCATTTGGACCTTCTTAATAGAAAATTGTGCTACTCATTGATCAAAATGTGCAAGTATATTCACATGAGGGTGAGCCCACAAAATTGGTTTACAATTTGAGTGAGGAAGGAAAACTTCCAAAAACCTCACCCATGCAAAAAAAAATCGTTTTGAGGGGTTCAAACGAACCCAGAAGAGGTTCACTCGAAGTAAGGTTCAAGTGAACCCCTTTGCATGTGGGAACCTAAATTTCCCACTATGGAAAGGGGGTTCACTTGAACCCTAGCTCGAGCGAACCCCTTAGGTTCGCTCGAACCCCCCTTTTCCCACCTTCCCACCCTTCGACACAAAAAGACTCCAGATGTTTGTCCTTCGAAGCTCAGATTGAGGATGAAAATGGAGGAGACTTCATAGACCCAACTGGAATATGCTAGTCCTCAGAACGATCTATCCAACGAATATAATTTTAATATTTTTTGGTTTTATTATGTATGTGTTTCTTTAGTTTTATTAAACATAGGTTTTCCATTAAAAATCAAGTTCTTTGTTCTGCACATGTGGAAAAATAGCAGCTTATCAAAATAAAATTTAAAAAAATATGTTCGGGCTGGGTATTGATGTCCTTGATCCATTAAAAAAAAATTTGAATTTCGACACATACATAAAAAGTTATGTTGTATACATTCCGCCTATGTCTGAATTGTAATTGGTTTGACTCCAGCACTTGATTAAGGAAAAAATATTCAATAAAACACTATAAAACTAAATGAAAGTGCTAGATATCGTAGTTACAAATCTAAATTCAAAAAAATTATAATTTTCTCCTTCATACAAAAAAAGTTATGTTGTATACGGTGAGTGTCACTCCTTAAAAATGTTGTTTTAAAAAAAATAAAAAAAATTGAAGGAGATGGAAAAATAAGTGCAATTTGATTCCAAAAAAAATGAAAAAAATATATTTAGAATCTATAAACAATACATCACAAATCTCTAGTTTTCATCATCTTCCAATTCCTCACGGTTTAGCCGTTATAGGAGCCCGAAAGTGAAGATTTAGCTAAAACAAATTAGTTCAGTGTCTAGTTTGCCAAAAAATTATAAACTAGTATTGTGGGATCACCCATGATAATATGGTAATTTATGCATACTAAAAATCATTTTTCCTCTATTTACTATATTTAATTAAATTTATTTTTATCAAATTTATATTTTCAAGTTTATATGTTAAATTATATCAAAATTTCTAAATAACCTTAAATCTAATTTTAAGTTTCTCGGCCTCTTTTACAATATGATACAAGTACATCTAGTCCATGTGTAGCAAACAACATACTTGATTTGACTGATCACCCTAATAGTTCGATGGTTTTAAAATTTATGGACTATAGATCTCTAGTTTTATTTAACTATGTGTTGGACTTGACCTCTACATTTTTAACATGTTATTTGATGGACCATTTCACATACATTATATCAAATAATATGATCATGTTTATGTCTATTTATATTATTTGACTTTAATATGATGGTTATATATGCACTCATGTACATGTATAGATATTTTATCTAATTTTATAGTAATATGCACTATATAAATTCTTATCCTAAATCAAATTTCATATATATAATTGATCAAATGGTTAGGTGAAAAATTAAAACATTCCTTAAAAATTTTAGATCATATTCATAATAAATTAAGCGCAAGTAATTTTAACTATTTTTCAATTCTAGCAAATATTTGAATCACTAAACAAAAATCTATCTCCTTGTATGTATAAAATGGATAATCTATACAATTGAATAATTATATAAAATATGGTAAATAGAAGACATGATTTGTATAATATAAAATTGGAACAAGATATCTAAAAAGTGACTAAACTTAATTGAAGTTCATACATCAAACAAACATATATAGTTTATATATGTGTTTAATACAACTATATAACACGATGAAACATATATGTGCATGTAGATACAATTAAGGGTTATCAGCTTTTGGGTCAAGACAACAAATTGATATTTACATAGTCTCTTGATAAAATAAATTATAGTGGAAATCACATGGTAGACCAACTTGATGAGATCCTACAAAAATAAATAATGTAAGTAAAGTAACTATAGTTTCTATGATACTTTTAAGTAAATAATTTATGTGAGAAAATATAAAAAATATTGTAAATGTTAGAAAATTGGATATTATAAATTCTTTATAAATTCAAGTGATGCTTGCCATAGGATAGATTATGGGGACCTAAGAGGATATAGATTAAGAGGTCCTAAGAGAATTCCTTAAGGGGAGTTAAGAGGGCTGATTAAGGGGAGTTAATAGAATGACTTAAAGGGATGCAATAGGGTGGATTAAGGGGAGTTGATATAATTCATTAAAGGGATGTAAGCAGGTGGATTAAGGGGTTGCATGTCGTGAACCCTAGGATATGGCTTAATGGTTCCTAAGAGGATAGCTTAAGGGGAATTATGAGAGTGGCTTAAGGAATGCAAGAGGGTCGATTAAGGGGATGTAAGAGGATATGACTTAAGGCTTGTTTAAAAGGATTGCTTAAGGGAATGCAAGAGGGTGGATTAAGGGGAGTTGATAGAATGACTTAAATAGATGTACGACAATTGATTAATGGGATTTGATAGAATGAATTAAAGGTATGTAAGAGGGTGGATTAATGGGAGTTGATAGAATGACTTAAAGGGATGTGAATATGGATTAAGGGGATGCATGTCATTAACCATATGATTTGGCTTAACGGTTCCTAAGAGGATGCCAACTTAAGGGGAATTATGAGAGTGGGCTAAGGAATGTGGGAGGGTCGATTAAGGGGATGCAAGAGGATATGACTTAAGGGTTCTTTAAGAGGATGAATTAATGGGATGCAAGATGGTGGATTAAGGGGGGTTGATATAATGACTTAAGGGGATGTAAGAGGATAGATTAAGGGGAGTTGAGAGACTAACTTAAAGTGATTAAGCATCTCATAAACCCTAGAAGCCCTAAACCCTATACTATAGGACCTAAAGCTTTGGAGATGAACCCTTAACCATTAACCCAAGTAGATTTATTATTATAAGCATCTCATGAACCCTAGAAACACTAAAACCTAAACCCTAAACCATAGGACCTAAAGCCTAGGAGATGAGCCCTAAACCCTTAAAACCCATATAGATTTGTTATTCTAAGAATCTCATGAACCATAGAAACCCTAAACCCTAAACCATAGGACCTAAAGCCTAGGAGATGAACTTTAAACCATTAACCCATATAAATGTGTTATTCTAAGCATCTCATGAACCCTAGAAACCCTAAACCATAGGACCTAAAGCCTAGGAGATGAACCCTAAACCATCAACCCATATAGATTTTTTATTCTAAGAATCCCATGAACCTTAGAAACCATAAACCTTAAACCAATAGACCTAAATCTTAGGAGATTAACCCTAAAGCATTAACCCTAAGACATAAATCCTAGGAGATGAATTAATGGGATGCAAGAGGATGGACTGAGGGTAGACATACAAGGATGGATTAATGGTACATAAGAGGATGGCTTAAGGTGTCATAAGAGAATGTCTTAAGGGAAATTAATAGAGATACTTAAGGGGATGCAAGAGGATGGATTAAGGGTAGATATACAAGGATATGGATTAAGGGGTTCTAAGAGGATGGCTTAAGGGGTGTTGAGAGAGTGACTTAAGCGGATGCATGTGGATAGATTAATGGTAGATATATGACGATATGGATTAAGGGGTCCTAAGAGGATGACATTAGGGGTGTTGAGAGAGTGACTTAAGGGGATTCAAGTGGATGGATTAAGGTTAGATATATGAGGATATGGATTAATGCATCCTAAGAGGATGGCTTAAGGGATGCTGAGAGAGTGACTTAGGGGTATGCAAGTGGATGGATTAAGGGCAGATATATGTGGATATGGCTTAAGGGGTCATAATATGATGTCTTAAGGGGTGTTGAGAGAGTGACTTAAGGGGATGCAATAGGATGGATTAAGGGATATATACGGGGATGTCGATTAAGGGGTCCTAGGAGGATGGCTTAAGGGGAATTACTAGAGAGACTTAAGTGGATGCAAGAGGCTAGATTAATGATACATAGGAAGATGGCTTAAGGGGTCCTAAGAGAATGTATTAAGGGGATATGAAATCAACTATAATTTTTTTATAAAATGATAGTGAATTATTTATTTTTATATTTATACTATCAATTAAATGTATCTAGAACTATATATAGTTACCTACCTCTAGATTTGAACTCCATTTTTATATATATGCATGTCCTATCCTTTTTGTAAAGAATATAGTTTTGGGATACCTAAAACAAAAAATGATATAAGACTTTAATTAGGAAATGAATAAAGAAAAATATATATAGACATGTATATGTGATAAATTTTTAACTACATATCGACTATCAATTTAATACATATAAAACTATATGCTTACCAGTATTTATCTACTCTGTTGTAATATTTGCATCCTCTCTTTTTTGTAATGCATCTATGATTATATCATGATCATCCATTGCAAGTGTCCATAAAACTTTATTAGTAGGCCTCCTTTGATATCTAACTAGTTTTATATCGGTTTCCAAAATAAAATGTGAATAATGTATAATAGTTCTATGTCTTTCAAAGAGTTGCCCGCCATTAACAGAAATGAATTACGCAATTAGAACTCTAAAATTTAAAGAACTCCTAACCTAGAGATAACTATACATAAATTACAATGTCTTCAACCTAGAGAAAAATGGAACCCCTCCAAATGAAAGTAAAAATTACATTTTAAGAGAAAAGAGAAGAGAAGATAGAAGCCCTAAAAAGAATCCACCATTGACACATGGCATCTTAAGCTCCCTTGATTCTATAATAGAATGGCATTTAGAAAATGCCCATTTACTCTCCATCTTCTTTACCTTTACTTGTTGAACCGCCAAAAACACACTTTATCTGAACCAAGGAAAGAGGATTCCCTGACTAGGCTCTTAGGGTTTTTCACTCTAAGAGCATTTAATGGAAGAATGGCTCCCTTTCCTCTAGGTTGAATGTGTTTAAGGCTAAGTTCATTCAAAAGGGGAGGGGGATTTGATGAAGGTTGTGAATGTGTGTGATGTGTGGCTAATGCTGAAAGTAAAATAAAACTAATATAAAGGTATCCAAGTGAAAATAAAGTAAGACTAAGCTAATGCAAACTAACTAAGTACATTCCCTAAATGTGTGCTTTCTACAAAATGACAGAGCGAGACAGAGAGTGTGTACCTAAAAGAAATGATGTGATAGTTGAATTCTCCTAGAAGCTCCCAAAAAGTGTCAAAAAATGGTAGAAGGAGACTTACGCCAAATGGGGTGACCTAGTCCTCCAACTAGAAAACTGTCCTGAAACGGGTTTTAGGGAAATGGGTATCCAAAAACACTAAAACCCTTTTCCATGCCTAGCACAAGGACAAGGTCGCCAATAGGGGTGACCTAGTTGTCTTGTGGATTTCTGGGTAATCATGATTTGCTTTTGTGGGTCCTGGTTGATGCTCCCCTTTTTTGCAGCAACCCATGATAGGAACCTTTGAAAGTTTCCTGCAACTTGTGTTTTCTCCTTTATAGGGCTTGAGACTTTTGAGTTGACTTGAGGAGAATGTTGGTACTTCTTGCAGCACCTTGCCTTTCACCTAACCTACATCAAAATATCTTCAAAGACATGCAAAGACCATAAATTGTTGGGGTTAGATAATAAGGGTTTTCCTAAGTCAAACCCCTTTGAAGGTGATTAAACCCAAATGATATAAACACAAAGGGAAGCAAGGATGAAGGATAAAACAATAGTAATGCTTAGCAAACCTTTGTTTATGGTCTAGAACTTGCATGAACAACTTCAATGGAGGAGGTCTAAAAACCCTAAGGCTTCTATGATTGCTTGGTTGCTTGAGTACTTGATGATTGAGAGCAAGAGAGTGAAAATGAGCTAAGAGTGTAAAAATGAGCTAGAGGGGAGGGAAAATGGAAGTAGAAACCTTTATTTATACATATCAAACCCTAATTTTCCAAAAATGAAACCTAATAGGATGACCCTAGGGCTTTGGAGGCAATATTCCCTTTGAATCTTATTTAAAATTTGAATTTTATGCTTATAGGGACTAGGTTGCCCAAAGGGGTGACCTAGTCCTCCTAGGCAAATTTTGAGGATTGTTGAGAATTAATTTATGTTTAATAAAGTTAACTATATTTTCCTCCCAAAACACACTTAGGTTAGAGCTAAAGATGCATGAAAAGGGTAAATTAGCATATGAAAAGGGTCGATTTAGGGGTGATAAGCCCACGTAAGTGTGAAAATGCACCACAACACTTTACAACACTTTGTTTTAAGGCTTACAAAGGTGCAAGAATGTATTATTTAGGTGAATTATTATGTTGAAAGGGTCTTAGAAAAGTGATGAAATGTGTTACAACACTTAACAATACCTTAGTAAAACATCATTAGATTATTGTTGAATTGGAAGATTACAAGGTTGAATTAAGGTGATTAAGACCAAAATACACTAAAAAGGGCCAAAATGATTAAATATGTGTCAAGGTATACACTTTTTGGCGACACATTTACCCCCACTTTAGTGAGAGTATGAACATTCTTTAGACTCACACTAAAGTAGTTGAACCATGCGCATTGAGCGGGATCCAGTGTACTTATGTTAGTAAGCTAAGATGACTATGATCAAGAGGGATGATCAAGCCCCCAGGATCAAGATCCCATGGAAAACTAAGCATAAGTGAAAAATATCACACAAGGAGTTATGTTAAAGAGTGAAGAGAGAGAAAAATTTGGATCAAGCTTCAACTATTTATCTAGCTAGTTGTAGATTAGATCTCAAATGTTTGTCCGAAAAAGGAGAAGGGTACTCACTCTAGGTCGATGAAATTTTTGATTGTTCATTGAGTGAGAATGTCAAAGGTGGTGGGAGACACATACACTTGGTTGGTATGCGCTCACAGACACAAAGGTGGATATGATGAAATTTGTTTCACTAGTTGGGCTTCCCACTCAACCATACCAAAGCTGTACTCCCTGATAACTTTGACAAGCTTCCAGAAGGACAGGGGTGTGGTTCATGAGACAAGAAAAACCTTGGATGCTTATAACCCATGAGCAAGTGCAAGCTAGCACTATAGGCATGCAATTTGTGTTATGCAAGGTGGCCATGAATGCACGAATGCAAAAAAAGGAAACATGCGAAATGCAAAAGTGAAAAATGAAAAAGAAATGAAAAATGCAAGTGTTCGAAGAAGTCTTGTTTAGTTCATTTGAGGTCTTTAGACTTAGGGAGAATTGTGTGTAATGTTTCCACAAGAGGACTGATCAAAGTATACAAGATTCACAACTTAGGGGATGGAGTATGTCGTATTAGGCCACTAAGAGGAATGTAATATGTTGAGATAGGTCACACTTATGAAATACATTATACTCAATGTTTTCCACAAAGTGAGAAAACACATCAACTAAGGTAAGAAGGTTCCAGTATGAAGCACGAGAAAAAGGAAAAAGAAAATGAAAATGTTGAAATTAAAAGTAAAATAGAATGGTGCAAGTGTATGCCCCTCACTTTAAAGGGATTGCTACACACTGCTTTGTGAGAAATTTCTTTAAAGTAGAGAAAGGAAAAATCCAAAGGGGAACATGAGAGAATTTCAAGCAATGAGTGTCCAAGAAAGGCTACATCATGTGAAAAAGAAGCAAGAGAAAGAGAAGGGGAAATATGCCCCCAAAATGGAAAACATCAAACACATAAGGGATCTATGTATTTGAGGTTAGTATGTTTGTTGCTGCAAGTTTTAAAGAGCGTAGAACTATCATCATCTCCTCAAGCACATAGAATGAGAAGGACACATAGAGAGTGAAGAAATTTTTTAAAAGAAGAGTCATTTTGGGTCAACATGGAGGAGACATAGGATGTCTCGACACTTTGCATCATCCCCAAAAAGGACCAAAGAAAGAAAAAGACAAAAGAAAAGGAGCCTTAGTGTTTGAGTCAACATCAAGGAGACTGTATGGTATCGATACCTTGCATCATACTGAAATGAAAGTCAAGAAGGTCATGAAAAGGAAAGAGAAAGGGGTTCATTTGATTCAACACGAAGGATACATTGTGGTCTCAATGTCTTGCATCATCCCCAAATGAAAGGAAAAAACAAAGGGAAAAGGAGAGACAAAAGAAAGAAAAAGAAAAAGAAAATTTCCTTTTTGGGTCAACATGAAGGAGACCTAGTGGTCTTAATGATTTGCATCATCCCTTGAAGGAAGAGAAAAAGGTGAAAGGTGAAAATCACAACGAAGGCACAAAATATAGAAGAAGTGAGAGACATATAGAAGAATGTTACAAAACATCAAACAACACATGGAATACAGGACGTACAACAACAAAAACCAAAAAGAAAAAGAAAAGGAAACACCACTAGTTAGGCAAGTGCATGTCACTCATCAAGCAAGTAATCAGCCTCCCAATCTTGATTAGTGTAAAACTCAAGAGGGCGACTTGCGAGAGGAACAACAATGATTACTGAACTAGTGTCAAGATCAAAACTTATTCAAGGAGAATTCTCATAAATGCTCATAGAAGAGGAAAAGAGTGAATTCAAGGTATGGTTTACCTCTTCATCATCATCTAAGTTGATGACAATGGTAGGATGAATGAAAATGTTGGTAGTGGCTTGTAAGATGGGTTGTGATGGAGGAGATATTGGATCTAGCTCTAGGGGTGCTGGAGGAGGATCAAAAAAGATGGCCTCAAGAAAATGAGTGTTGGGCTCTTTTGCTTGGTCTTCCTCATTAGATTGATGAGCCAAGGCACGATGGTGATGCCTACATGCCTAAGCTTCTTTATTCCTTTTGGCTTTGTTATCAAGGTTCATAGGTGAAGGAGCAGGCTTATCCATTATGGGTTTCTTATCCTTCTGAAGAGGAGGAATAGGAGGCACTAAGGGTGGCTAATTCACTTTCTCTTTGGCTTTATAAACTTGTTTGGTGTGAGGTGGGAGGACATAATTACTATCATGATCCCTAGGCCTCTTGGATGATGTGGAGGAGGTTTCAAGAGTAGGTTGGCTAGGCACTTTAGATTTAGGTGGAAACATGACTTCATCAAGGATGGTTGAATCCGAGGTAGAAGGAGGTATGTTGCACAAAGAAAGATCTGCTATCTTTTTGGCTTTGAATTTTTGGTAGGAAATAAAGAAGAAGTATTTTCTGGGAGTGATGGGTTCCATAGGTTTAGGCCGAAAGAAATCCAAGGAAAATTTACCCTTAGAGTATAATGGGTTAAAACTGATGTGATTGAAATTAAATATGTCATTGTTGACAGGAAACTTAACACAATTATGAAGGATGGATGGGACCTCGTTCAAATAACAAAGCCATGGAAGGCCAAGTCAAAAGTGAAATTGGTCTGACTGAGGTATAATTGAAAAGGTAACATCCAATGTCTTGGGACCTATTTACAAGGGGATGGCAGTCAATCTGATCATCGGGCACGTAAAACCATGGTGTATTTTGAACCATGTAGTACGTCAATTATATACATCTTGATCAAGATTATGTAATACAAGAAACTCTTCGGTGATGACATTCTCAGCAAATGCAGGATCTATGAGTATCCCATTGGTGGGCTTATCATAGATGCAACTAGCTATGTAGAGAGGGACATCAAGAAGGTTGTGTAGTATATCTTGTGTAGAGAACGATATGTTAAGAGGTCATTTGGTTGGTCCCTTTTGATGAATAACATCAATTTCACCTACCATCTCGCTAATAGGTGAGACATGGGTTACCGATGGAAGAGAAGAAAAATGTAAATATTGTGAATCAAAATTCATCACATCAGGGGTGGAAGTATCACTTGATTTGACAAATAACACATTATGATTTGGCATGGGGTTGGTAAAAATCTATAAGTTTTGATTAGGGGGTGCCACTGATGTATTGCTTTTAACATTAACACTTGCAATAGATAGATGCCCTCAATTAATGAGGTCTTGCACTAGGTGCTTTAGATGCTTACAATGTTCAGTATCATGGCCATTTTGGCGATGAAAAGAGAAATAAGTAGTGTCATTATAGGAAGGAGGTAATGGTTTTTTAGGATCAGGTGTATGGATAGGTAGTAAAGAAATCATATGTTGCTATAGTAGTTGGGTCATGGTATTGTGAAGGGTATCAGACAGGGGTGTGAAAGTATGCTTGGAATCCCTATAATTAAAGGGAATAACTAGCTTAACACCAACCACTTGGTTATTAATAGGTGGGGGGCTGGAAGATGAAGGGCTGAATTGGAGGTACCCTTTGTTTGGTTTATGGAAAGGTTGGGGAGTGGATTGGGAAGATTTATTGGTCTTCTCATCATGACTAGTAGTGAACCATGAGTCACAACTACTAGTAGATTTATGGTAATCACAAAGTTCTTGCCAAAGGTGCATGAAGGAGGGGAACTTCATGAGGGTGATTTTATCCTCAAGGGATGTCACAAGGTTCTCAGTAAACATCTTCTATAGATGGATGTTTAGGATCTTAGCATCAATCAAGGAATAGAGGGCTTGGTACCGAGAGATAAAATTAATGATCTTCTTTGTATTACCCTGTTTACATTTCATGAGGTCGGCTAGAGTAGTTTCAGAGCCATGTGAACTTGAAAGTGATTGATGAAAGCATCCACTAACTCATTGAAAAATCTAATGGAGTTATTGGGTATGGGAGAGAACCAATCTAAGGCTACATCCTTAAGAGTTCTTGGAAATAATTTGGAAAGAAACTTGTCAACAAGAGAAAATTCACTACACAGGGTAGTGTAGGCATTGACATGGTTAGAAGGGTCATCCCTCCAACCATACTTTTTAAATCGAGGGATCTCTATAACTTATGAAAAAGGAGTGCAGAGGATGTCAAGGGACAATGGGTTACTACGAACGTAATGAGAGGGAGAGACATATTGGCTTTGGTTAATGGAAGAGAGTTGTTGTTTCATATTGGTGATGGTGTGAAATAGTTGGGTGATTAAGGGGTCACTATAAGTGCTATGAGGTGGAAGTGAAAGAGGTGAGGGGGTGAGAGTGGTGGAAGGAGAAGTGGTAGGAATATTTATGTGAGGGACAATGGAAGAAGTGAGAGAGGGATACCACAAGAGAATTAAGGATGCTAGCAATGATGGGGGGAGGTGGGACCACACTACTAACCGGTTGCATAGTTTTTGTTACACTAGGAAAAATATACGTCAAGATGGAAGCCATGGTTGAAGAGGGACGAGTGGAAGGTCCTCCATGACTAGACCTATGGGTGGGGGAAGGGGATGGCTTAGGTGCATGTTTCTCATAGTTTTCTACAATCATTTTCATCACACTTAGGCCATTATCACAATCAATAAGATGGTGTAGGAGTTTAATGGCAAGGATGGGAGTCAATCAGATGGTTCAAAATCATGCTCATAATCAGTGAGATCAACATGAATGTGGAAGATTTTATCATGTTGGAGGGTATTATCAATAGTATTACCATCTAGGCACAAGGAGTTATTAAGGATTGTGTCCAAGCCTAATGCACCATTGGCCACACCAAGAGTTGAAGTTGGAGGGATGCTAATATCTACAAAGTGGGTGTTGTTAGTAGATTCCATGTGTCCTTGAACTTCTTCTCACAACTGTATTGGCAAGGGGACACTGAACACTCAGAGAAAAACCCAAAAGGACCAAGATTCAGGAACCAAACTCAGGAAGGCAAAACTAGGAAGCTGAAAAGCAAGAAATATTGGCAAATTTCTGAGAATTTAATAGAAAATAGAGTCAAAGGACTAGGTCACCTAGTATGGCGACTTTGTCCTAATAGCGTTATTTTTTATAAATTTTGGAAGTTTCGGCTAATTTTTATGGTTTTTCTAATTTTTAAGTGCAAACAAATACTAAAAGTGCAAAAAAAAATGTGTTTTCTTATTGAAAATGCAATGCAATGTGCAAAATTACCATGAAATTCCACTAAATTCACTTTTATCACTAACCCTAGGATGCACACAATGCAAGAGTTTAATGCAATTCAAGCTATATTAAGATGAAATGCAAAAAATTTGAAAGCTAGTGAATGTCAATGCTCAAGTTCACCAAAATAAACTACCAAAAACACACATTATCTAAACTAGGGAAAGAGGACTCCCTGACCCTAAGAGCACTTAGTTGAAGAATGTCTGTCTTTCCTTTCTTGGTTGAGTGTGTTTAAGGCTAAGTTCACTCAAAAGGGGAGGGGAATTTGATGATGGATCTGGGATGTGTGTGATGTGTGGCTAATGCTGAAATTAAAACAAAACTAATCTAAAGGTATGCAAGTGCAAATAAAGTAAAACTAAGCTAATGCAAAACTAACTAACTACATTCCCTTAATGTGTGCTTTCTAGAAAATGACAAAGTGAGACAGAAAGTGTGTACCTAGAGAAATGATGTGATAATTGAATGCTCCTGGAAGCTCCCGAAAAGTGTTGGAAAATGGTTGAAGGACACTTACACCAAATGGGGTGACCTAGTCCTCCAATAGGAAAATTGTCTTGAAATAGGTTTTGGGGAAATGTGTGTCCAAAAAAACTAAAACCCTTTTCGGGGCCTATGACAAGGACAAGACTGCCAATAGGGGCGACCTAGTCCTCTTGTGGATTTTTGAGGAATCATGCTTTGGTTCTATGGGTCCCGATTGATTTTCCCCTTTTCTAAATCAACGCATGATAGGAACCTCTAAAAGTGACCTGCAATTTGTCTTTTGTCCTTTCTACAGCTTGAGACTTTGGAGTTGACTTGAGGATAATGTTGGTTGTTCTTGCAACACCTTGTCTTTCATCTAACCTACATCAAAAGATCTACAAACACATGCAAAGACTAGAAATTGTTGGGGTTAGATAATAGAGGTTTCCCTAAGTCAAACCCCTTTGAAGGTGATTAAAACCAAATGAGATAAATGCAAAGGAAAGCAAGGATGAAGGATAACACAATAGTAATTCTTATCAAACCTTTGTTGATGGTCTGCAATTTGCTTGAACATATTCAATGGAGGAGGTCTGAAAACCGTAATGCTTGTATCTTTGCTTGGTTCCTTGAGTACTTGATGATTGAGAGCAAGATAGTGAAAATGAGCTAAGAGTGTAAAAATGAGCTAGAGGGGAGGAAAAATGGAAGTAGAAACCCTTATTTGTACATATGAAACCCTTATTTTCTTGAAATGAAACCTAATAGGCTGACCCTAGAACTTAGGAGGAAATATTCCCATTGAATATTATTTAAAATTTGATTTTTTTGCTTAGACGGACTAGGTCTCCCAAAGTGGCAACCTAGTGCTCCTAGGCAAATTTTGGGGATTGTCAGGAATTGATTTATGTTTAATAATGTTAACTATATTTTCCTCTTGAAACACACTTAGTTCAGGTCTAAAGATGCATGAAAATGATAAATTAGTGTATGAAAAAGGTCGATTTAAGGGTGGCAGGCCTAGTTAAGTGTTAAAATGCACCAAAACACTTTGTTTTAAGGCTTAGGAAGGTGCAAGAATGCATTAGGGTATGTGCAGAATCATGATGGGCCAAAAAGTGGTGATATGTAAGTGATATGATGGCCCATGTGGCTGATGACTTTTTTTTTACCCAAAATTGATGAAACGAAAAGGATTTTTCAAGAATATTCTCAGCTTTCTATCAATATAAACTATGTTTTACTTTGAATTTAATAAATAATTATTATTAATTTTTTATTTGAATTATGACTAAATTCTCGATTGATAGGCTGATTGAAAGAATCTATAGCTTTCAAATGGTATCACATTTTTTGAATCTGAAACATGCATCACATTTTATGCTTCACATACTATAGGATTAAAAAAAAAAAAATTGAATTTCATGAAATTTTGACCAAGTTAAGGTGGTCATACATAAGAGTTTTTATATTTTTTAAAAGTTGTAATAAAAAAATCATAATTAATTATTTACTTGGAAAAAAAATAAAAAAAATATGCATCACATCGAAACATGAGTCCTCTACTTATTTCTAAAATATTATAAAAAATATTTTCATTTTTATGTGGTTAGGGTGGGTAGATAGACACCTACTTCTTATTTTTTCCCTGAAATTTAAGTACTACTCCATTGAAATTTCAAATTTTCAACAAATAGATTTTTCTTCTCTTTAAATAAACCTAGTAGTTTAGAAACTAAGTTCAATTTCCTACAAATTCTATTCTTACATATTTTTGAAATAATATAGGGGTAAGTGCACCAAGATGGTTCCCAAAAATGGGACTTAAGTGGACAAATTTTTTCTGAAATCAGGAAATATTGACCTTGGATGTGAAATTCGGGATACTTAGACTCAAAATTTTGAGATGGAACTAAAATAAGGATTCAAGTGCTCCAAGTCTACTTTCTAAACTACTAATTTATTCTGAAAATGGTTGAGATTAAGGGGTTCAAACAACGGATTTACACAAATTGGTGTTGTTTTTGTTAGAAAAACATAACATAGCAACTGTTGTATGACCCTCATACGGTGAACTCTTTTTTAGTATTTTTAAAATCGCAATGGTCAGAAGTTGACTAATAGTATGTAGGTGATGCATGATTTTTCTGATAATTTTGTAATGAATATTTGATTTTTAAGTAATTTGCGAAGTTGACATTTCCTGAAAAATAGAATTTTGGCCGTGCTATCCCTAGAAATTTTGGAAACTAATTGATTTTTTAAATTTTTTATGTTTGAATTTTGTAGAATGGAGTCTAGTATCTAAAAATGTAATTTATTTGAAAAATTGATGAAGGGTTAATTTATAATGAAAAAATTACCAAACACTACTTTCTAGCAAAAAAAGACATACAGATAAAACAAATTATGGATGAAAGACTTAACATTTTCAGAAAGTGAAAAAATTTACATTGTTGGATAGCTAAGAGATAACCCAACATTACCCATGTGTTCTATTTTTTTGATATTGAACCACGTGCAATCTTGACGGTGAGCACGAACTCGATTATGAGAAATATGGTGGATTTTTTAAAAACACATCTATGGTCATTGGGAATGTCATCCAAGCCTTTGGGTTGGTATTCCAAGGAAAATACCAAGCTTAAGGCTCAGGAATTCCCAAAGCAAGATATAACACGAGCGCGTTAAAACATTCTCATGTTATATCTCACTTTTCACATGGTTTTTGTTTCTATGGGGAACATGTCAACTAGGACATAATGCGAGTGCATTATAACGCGCTCATGTTATGTCTTCCTTTATGTTAAATGCCAATATATTTAATGTATGCTGATATATTTGTATTTTCATGTATGCCATTTATGTATGTATGCTTGTATGGATGTAAGATTATATGTACATATGTATTATGCTTGTATGTATGCATTTATGTATGTCTTTAGACAGAGGGAGAATTGAAAGAGAGAGAGAGTCTATAGAGATGGAGAGGGGGTGGAAGTGAGAGTTTAAGAGAGAGGGAGTGGGAGGGAAGGGGTTGGAGTGACGGGGACTTAGCTAGGTAGGGTGGAGGATGAGGGAGGGAGAGAGAGAGGGGGGGTGGAAGAGAGAGAATGAGGGAGAGGGGGAAAGAGAGGGGGTGGAGAGAGAGAGGGGAGAGAGAGAGAGAGAGAGAGAGAGAGAGAGAGAGAGAAAGAGAAAGAGAGAGTTATGTAGGTGGGTCCAAAGGGTGAGACTTGAGAGGAGGGGGTGAGAGGGAGAGACCTGAGAGATAGGCACCTAGAGGAGCAGAGAGAGATGGAGTGTGAGAGGGAGGGAGTGTGAGAGAGATGGAGTGCGAGAGAGAGGGAGTGTGAGTGATAAACCTAAGAGAGGGAGTGTGAGTAAGAAACCTGAGAGAGGGAGAGGGTGTGGGAGGGAGTGACCTGATAGAGGTAGAGAAAGAGGGGGTGGAGTGAGAGGGACCTATCTAGGTAGGGTTGGAGGGATAGATAGAAAGAGGGGAGAGAGAAAAAGAGAGTTACCTAGGTAGGTTTCTAGAGAGAGAGACTTGAGAGAGAGTGGGTGGGAAGGAGAGACATGAGGGAGAGGGAGAGAGAAGTAGTGGGAGAGAGTGGGATGGAGTGGGAGGGACAAAAAGAAAGATTGATAGAGGGAGCGAGAGAGGGTGGTAGGGATTGATTGAATGAGAGGTACGCAGAAAAAGGGAGATGGTAGATATAGACAATTAGAGAGGGTAGGAGGTAGGGAAGGAGGGAGAGGTGAGATGTATAGATAGAGAGAAAGTGATAGGGGTTGAGGGTATAGAGTTGAGGGATTAGGGTGGAGGACCTATAGGGTTGATGGTTTCTAGGGTATTAGGGTTTAAGGTTTGAGGGTTGAGGGAATAGGGTTGATAGTAGAGGGTATTTGGTAGAGGGTATAAGGTAGAAGGTTTAAGGGTTTAGGGTTGAAGGGTTTGGGGTTAAGGGTTTAGGGTATAGGTTTGAGGGTATATGGTTGAAGGATTAGGTTCAAGGTCCAATGTAAGGGGTAGAGGGTTTAGGGATTAAGGATTGAGGGTTGAGGGATTAAGGGTTGAGGGTTGAGTATTGAGGGTTGAGTGTTTAATGTATAAGGTAAAGGGTAGAGGGTTTAAGGGTTGAGGGTTTAAGGTATAGGGTCAAGGGATTAGGGTTGAGGGTCCAATATATAGGGTAGAGGTTATAGGGGTTGAGAGATTAAGGGTTGAGTGTTTAGGGATTAGGGTAGAGAGTTTTCTTGGATTTCACAGTATAAGGGTTGAGGGACTAGGGTTTAGGGTAGAGGGTAGAGGGTAGAGGGTAGAGGATTTAATAGTTTAGGGTTTAAGGGGTTAGGGTTGAGGGTCGATGGTTTAGGGCTGAGTGTTTAAGGGTTTAAGGTTTGAGGGTTTAAGAGTCAAGAGGTTTGAGGGATTAGGGTAGAGATTTTACTAAGTAGGTTTAAGGGTTGGGGGATTAGGGTAGAGGGTAGAGGATAAAGGATTGACAGTAGAGGGTAGAGGGTTTATGGGTTAGGGTTGAAGGGTTTAGGGATGAGGGATTAATAGGCTATAGGGTAGAGGTTATAGGGGTTTAGCGATTAGGGATTATGGTTTAAGGGTTGATGGTTGAGGGATTCAGAGGGTATAGGGGTTGAGGGATTAAAGTTTAAGGGTTGAGGGTTGAGGGTTGAGGGTTGAGGGATTAAGAGGGTATAGGGTCTAAGGGTTGAGGGTTGAGGGTTCAAGGATTAAGAGGGTATAGGGGTAGAGGGATTAGGGTTGAAGGGTTCAGGGTTCAGGGTTAAGGGATTAAGAGGGTATAGAGTTTGAGGGATTAGGGCTTAAGAATTGAGGGTTCAGGGATTAAGAGGGTATAGGGGTTGAGGGATTAGGGTTTAAGGGTTTAGGGTTTAGGGTTCAAGGATTAATAGGGTATGGGGGTAGAGTGTTGATGGCTTAGGGATTAAGAGGGTATAGGGGTTGAGGTATTAGGGTTTAAGAGTTGAGGGTTGAGGGATTAAGAGTGTATAGGGGTTCAGAGATTCGGGTTTAAGGGTTGAGGGTTCAAGGATTAAGAGGGTATAGGGGTAGAGGGATTAGGGTTGAAGGGTTTAGGGTTGAGGGATTACAAGGGTATAGGGGTAGATGGATTAGGGTTCAAGGATTGAGGGTTGAGGGTTCAGGGATTAAGAGGGTATAGGGGTTCAGGGATTAGGGTTTAAGGGTTGAGGGTTGAGGGATTAAGAGGGTATAGGGGTTGAGGGATTAGGGTTTAAGGGTTGAGGGTTAAGGGTTCAAGGATTAAGAGGGTATAGGGGCAGAGGGATTAGGGTTGAACGGTTGAGGGTTGAGGGATTAAGAGGGTATAGTGGTTGAGGTATTAGGGTTGAGGATTGAGGGTTCAAGGATTAGGATGGTATAGGGATAGAGGGATTAGGGTTGAATAGTTGAGGGTTGAGGGTTTAAGGATTAAGAGGGTATAGGGGTAGAGAGATTAGGGTTGAAGGGTTGAGGGTTCAGGGATTAAGAGGGTATAGGGGTACAAGGATTAGGATTTAAGGGTTGAGGGTTGCAGAATTAAGAGGGTATAGTGGTTGAGGGATTAGGGTTTAAGGGTTGAGGGTTGAGGGATGAGGGATTAAGAGGGTATAGGGTTTTAGGGATTAGGGTTTAAGGGTTGAGGGTTGAGGGATTAAGAGGGTATAGGGGTTTAGGGATTAGGGTTTAAGGGTTGAGGGTTGAGGGATTAAGAGGGTATAGTGGTTGAGGGATTAGGGTTTAAGGGTTGAGGGTTGAGGGTTCAAGGATTAAGAGGGTATTTGGGTAGAGGGATTAGGGTTGAAGGGTTTCAAAGGGTATAGTGGTTCAAGGATTAGGGTTTAAGGGTTGAGAGTTCAAGGATTAAGAGGGTATAGGAGTTGAGGGATTAGGGTTTAAGAGTTGAGGGTTGAGGGATTAAGAGGGTATAGGGGTTCAAGGATTAGGGTTTAAGGGTTGAGGGTTGAGGGATTAAGAGGGTATAGGGGTTGAGGGATTAGGGTTTAAGGATTGAGGGTTGAGGGTTCAAGGATTAAGAGGGTATTTGGGTAGAGGGATTAGGGTTGAAGGGTTTAGGGTTGAGGGTTCAAGGATTAAGAGGGTATTTGGGTAGAGGGATTAGGGTTGAAGGGTTGAGGGTTGAGGGTTTCAAAGGGTATAGTGGTTCAAGGATTAGGGTTTAAGGGTTGAGGGTTCAGGGATTAAGAGGGTATAGGAGTTGAGGGATTAGGGTTTAAGAGTTGAGGGTTGAGGGATTAAGAGGGTATAGGGGTTCAAGGATTAGGGTTTGAGGGTTGAGGGTTGAGGTTTCAAGGATTAAGAGGGTATAGGGGCAGAGGGATTAGGGTTGAAGGGTTCAGGGTTCAGGGATTAAGAGGGTATAGGGGTTGAGGGATTAGTGTTTAAGGGTTGAGGGTTCAGGTTTCAAGGATTAAGAGGGTATAGGGGTTCAGGGACTAGGGTTTAAGGGTTGAGGATTGAGGGATTAAGAGGGCATAGTGGTTGAGGGTCCATCTCTCCCACTATCTCTTTCTCCCCCTCTCCCTCTCCCTCCCTCTCTTCCTCTTTCTCTCCCACTCTCTCTTTCTCCCCCTCCCCCTCTCCCTCCCTCTCTCCATCTTTCTCTCCCAATCCCACTCCCTCTCCCCCCCTCTCTCCCTCTTTCTCTCCCACTCTCTCTTTCTCCCCCTCCCACTCTCCCTCCCTCTCTCCATCTTTCTCTCCCACTCCTCCCCTCTTTCTCTCCCACTCTATCTTTTTCCCCCTCTCCCTCTCCCTCCCTCTCTCCATCTTTCTCTGCCCTCCCTCTCCCTCCCTCTCTCCTTTTATCTCTCCCACTCTCTCTTTCTCCCACTCTCCCCCTCTCTCCCTCCATATATATCTCCATGTCTCCCACTATTTCTAACCCTCTACCTATCCCTCCCTCTCTCCCTCTCCCTCTCTCTCCATCTCTCTCCCTCCCTCCCCCTCCATCTCCATCTCTCCCTCTCCCCTTCTCTCCCCCTCTCCCTCCCTCTCTCCATCTTTCTCTCCCACTCCCTCTCCCTCCCTCTCTCCCTTTTTCTCTCTCTCTCTTTCTCCCACTCTCTCTCTCCCTCCCTATCTATCTCCATGTCTCCCACTTTCTGTTTCTAACCCTCTACCTCTCTCCCTCTCCCTCTCCCTCTCCCTCCCTCTCTCTCCCTCTCTCTCTCCCACTCTCCCTATACGTCTTTCTCTCTCTCTCTCTCTCTCTCACACACACACACACACAACTCTATCTCCTCTACTATAAGGGTGCAAGGGTCAGCTATTGAATTAGGATAGAGGGTAAAGACAAAGAGGGAGAATAGAAATATAATAAGAAATCCATATTTAACATAATGCGCTCACGTTATAATGGGAGTGTGTGTTGTACTCCACTAAAATGGTAAAAAAATCTATATACACGTGATTTCAAGGCCCACAGTCTGCATATTCCCCTGGTTTTGCACGTGCTTTGACAAAAATCAGCTTTTTGATGATGTTATGAAGTGTGCAAGCATGTTTCTCACATTCCATCACCTTTTCCATGATCTTTCTACCACCTTTGCATGAAATAGCAAAGATTCCACGTTGAAAGACATATAATATCAATTGAAGTTTGAATTCCATTGAAAACTTATATACAATTGAATTTTGGAGGGGAACAAGCTTTTGAACAAGTCAAATTGTTGTGGAGTTTGAAGAAAGAAGAAGCTAAGGCTACATAATTCAGTTGAACTCCTCCATTTGAAAGTTTGGTTTTTTAGGTATGTGAAGTATTTAAATTTTTTCTTTCATTCTATTTTGGCTTGCATTCATTTTTGTTTGTCATTATAACCTTAGGTTGTCTATGCACATTTTAAATTACCATTATATACACAATTATATACACTTGCCAATTACTATTTTACACTTGATGCAAAACATCTACCAGGATCCACAAATCATCAAGGGTACTTCTGACCCTAAATTAAATTGAAGAAGATCAATAAACAAACTCGATCATCTTTTCATCACAACATTAGAACTTGGTTTCAACTCTTTGTCAGACTCAAAAAAATAGATTAACCATCATAAAATTGATTGTAACATAGCATAGAGTTGATTAGAAACTCAAAACCATTCACCGAAATTCACCCTTTAATACAACTTCAAGCCTCTCCCATTCCTCTGAAGGGTCCAAACACCTTCCAATACCTCTGCACAAACTGATGCAGTACAAAGGAAGAAATCAACACCTTTATTGACACACTGATTCAGCTATATTTCCCTTCACAAAACATTTGATTCGTATACTCAAATTAGCATTAAGAGTTCCCAATTCCTTTTAAGGACCTTCAAAACACCTTGAAAATATTGAAAATAACTTATTACAATCAACTAGGTTCCTCAAAACATCAACCAATGATTGTCATTCACAAGTTGTCTTAAATCTTTCATAATGGCACCATTGTTTTAGTTAGTACAACAAAAATGAAACCTTTCAGAAGTTTGGCCTTACACACAAACTTAGTTCCTTTGTTCACTACCCACATTACTAGTAGCCAAGCATCTGCAAACTGTCACATGTATCTCCCAAACCATGCACACACTTTAGACTGTGATACTAATTTTTGATGCAGAGTTAGAGGACCCAAAACCATTGAAGATGTCAAATTTCCTTCAAGAGGCATCTAAAAAGAATAAAAAGGCCTAATGGACCAATCCCAACACTCCTCCAAGCTAGACAACAAAAATAAACACTATTTCCTACATTTCACCCTTGGAATCTAGTTACTGTGCAAGACCAATTTTGGGCCCTTAACTCCAAAAATTTCCAAAACACTAGGAAAATAAAAGGATGATTCTAGCACCCATTTTAGAGTTCCAAGACATACCTTAACCCATCACATGACTCCTTTGGGACAACTTTAAGAAAACTAACCTTTTCATTATTTTAGGCCTCCAAATAGGCCAATTTTACAAAGGAACTACCATTATATCCTCACACCAGACTTTCAAAACTAAAAATAGTATTTAATTAGGTTTCAAAACAAGATATTTTCTAGGTCTTAGGACCTTACCCACTCAACTAGGCTTCCAATACAAAAACCCCCATTTTCCAATGCAAGGAGGGATGGTTTATAGAAACTCCTATACCCGAGCCTTCCCAGACCATTCCAAAGCATAAAACATATTTAGAATACCCTACACAAGGTCAAAATTTCATTACATAGACCACTCCTTGAACACTTTTTTAAAATCACTCCCTGGTTTCTCAAATTCTCATGGAAAGTGCTTGTTTCAGCCTTAGAACCCCATCCTATTGTCATTAGTTTCATTCCAAGGAATGTTCAGCAATAAAAGAATCTACTCTAACAATGTACATTCCATCCCACCAAGAAAAAAGTCATAACAGTAGGTGGGATGGTCATTTCATAATTAAATCCTACTCAAACCCTTGACTGGCTTGAAATGAGTAGTTTCAGAAAATTGTCAATTGCTCCCTTCAAATGTATCATTAAGCCCTCAGAACTAATGCATTAGAGAGTTAAGACATGTGCCTACAATATTATATTAGTTTTCTATCAAGGGGAGGTTGTATAGATCCGTACAATTGAAGGAAAGTGCAGAAAAACCTGTGAATTTCTAGAAACCAACACTTTTTAATCAAAAAAATGGATTTCAAAATGAACAAAAATCCTCCCTTCGAGCCAATGGAGGTTTTTTAAACCTTTTTCAATGACAAAAAACTCCCCCCAATGCCTATAAATAAAAAACAACCACCTTTGAAAGCTCATATAACTAGTACATGGAAAATATCTTTAATGACCCTCTTACAACATAAAGATACCCAAAATTGAATCAAATTTCAAAATGGAAGCATAGATTGTCAAGGTGCTCCTACACCACAAACTTATCAAACACTCACAATTCCATTCACTCATTAGTTTTTAGAATCAGCATCATGGTTATTCACTTTTAGTTAGAAATGTGCTCTAGCCAGCCTAGTGCTTCCATAGTTTGTACACATTTGTCTACATGCTAGGTTAACTTTTGTACACGATGATTGTAAGTATTATTCAAATGGATCCTTCAATGACATACATTTTTTAATTAACTTGAATGGATACATTTTAAAGGAACTAATATTCATCTCATTACCATGGTACAGATAAAATTATTTTCCATACCGAAGAAAAAGACAAAGAGGAAACTAATAGATGAAGAGAATGAAACCTTGAAAGAAAAGGAGAGAATTCGGGTGGCGGCATATCGTGAAAAGAAGAAATTGGAAATGATTTATGAAAACACCCTGATTGTAGAGGAACCTTAACCATTAAAAAGAGAACAGGAATCGGTAGCACAACAAGCACGAATGTGAAAGCATCGTCATAAGACAAATTCAGATAACATTGTTGGAGACACACCCTCTACGACAAGTGAATACGAAGGGACACCATTAAGCACAAGTGAATATGAAGGGACACCATCTAGCACAAGTGAATATGGATGGACACAATCTACTACAAGTGAATATTGAGGGACACCATGTACCGCAAGTGAATATTATTGGACACCATCCAACACATCACAAGTTGAGAGTACATCATCACTCAAAATTGACAAAGAAGGTATGCCATCATCCCCATGTGAACCTAAAGGTATGTCTTCTTCTCCACCCTCGATCAAAGGTATGCAATATAGCCCTCCTCAATTAAATATTGATGAAATTCCTAATGTTGAGATGTATGTACCTAGGAGAGCACCACCAAGAATTTTGTGTAGAAAGCCAAATTATTTGATTAATATTGATGATGAGATTTTGCAGCACATGGATGGTAAGATTTCAACATGCACTTGTAGAAGATATGCTGATAAGATTTGGGAATGATTCTTTGAAAGGCTAAATGAGACTACAAGATGTCAACTATTTGTTGAAATGATGCGGGGTGTAAAGCATAGGAACATCATGAAGACTCTTGGGTTGAGAACAAAGAATGCATCGAGTGAAGACACTATTTTGAAGAATCTAATGGATGCTTATGAGAGTGTGGGTAAGACCTCATGCTCCAAGGATAGTAATGTCACACAATGTGTCATTACATCAACTTTGGTAAGTTGTCAAACAAAGAGAGCTCGTCTAATTAAAAATACTAGTGAACAAACGTGAATTAGTAGAAAAACTTTATCAAGAACCATTCAAAGGTGGCAAAGAATTGAGGGAAATGATAGAAATGAATTATGGGCATTCTCGGGGAGACTGTCATGAAAATATAAAGAAGTTTTTGAAGCCTTGAGAACACTAATTGAAGAGTATTGGAAGAATAACATAGGGCCATCTCTGAATCAAAGGGACGTGGAAAGAAGGAGAATCGGTAGTCGGAATCGTGAGCCACATCCAAAGCATTTTTTGGATATGACTCAAACCCAATTTTTTTGAAAATTTGAAAATGATTATCCTCAAGTTAGTATTTCTCAAAGATTTTTTGAGCTACTTAAACCTTTTTATGCCAAGACAAATCACACGTGCACTACTTGTTGTTGTAGACTACATATTGAATTTTCTAACCATTACGATGTTTATCATTCTATATGTTTAGATTTGCATACTAATGATGTTTTGCAGGATTGTGGCATAGAAGCCCCACCAAAATCTTCAAGAGATTTCTTATCAAAAAAATTATGTGAAATAGAGAATGGCCAAATATTCTATAGAACAACATGCTTGGATGGTTCATATGAGCATTGTGGTGGCTTCCAGTGTATGCCAGTATGTCAACATATGGAAAGCACAGATGAGGTGGGACAAAAACTAGCAGAGTTCAAAAAGTATAGAAAAATGGCATATGCTACAAAAGATGGGTCTCAAGAAAAAAGGTGTGATTTGGTTATTGAGAAGATTCCAATGTACCAATTTATGACCACATTTCGTGACAGTATATTGTCTGAGTATGCAATGCATACCCATAGAGCCCGATAGTTGGACACACAGTTCAAGCTAGTCAAAGACACATTTCTAGTTGGAAGCATAGTGTCCATGGTTGAATTTGCAGAGAAATACACTCTACAGCCACAACATGAGGTTAGTCATAGTATTACAACTCCACACAAGTTTCGATATTAATGCACATAGCATTCATTCATGCATCTGAAAGTACAGATGAGCAAAGGAAGGTATTGAGGGAGTACCACTTTTACATTAGTGATGATCGCACACATTCTCTAGAGTTCATGCAAGGTTGCTTCCAGATGTTCTATAGTGGTTTGGTTCAAAGGGGCATAAAATACCATCAACATATAATATGGTTTGATAACTATGCAGCATAGTTCAAGAACTCATGCATGTTCTATTGGTTGTGCAAGATGCATGTAATTACAGGTGTTCAACATATGTGGAACTTTTGTGAGGCCGGACATGGAAAGTGGGAGCATGATGGTGCATGAGCATGTGTGAAAAGAGCATTAGCACAAGAAGAGTTAAAGTATAAAGATAGTGCAAAGTTGACAAATGCAAAATTGATCGTCGAGTAGTGTAATGCTTTGATGGGTCCAGGTAATGAAGGTACGTCTTCAGTTCGTAGATTTTTTTGGTTGATGGATGATACTAAAATTGCACCATATGAAGACTATTATACACTAACAGGATTGAGTGAGGTACACTCTTTCCTTAGCTCAAATGCAAGTTCATGGAGTGTCAATACACAAAAGATGGCATTCTTTTGTTCTTCATGTACAATGCAAGCCTTGAATGATTGTGAGTGAGGGGATTGGGTTGAAAAATGGTTCATAAGTTATCTTAGCCCACTTCACACATATCGACCTCTAACGACATTAGAACTAACATAGATGGAATCATTGGTCGAATTTGACAATGTATCAGATCTAGTTCAACCAGGTGATATATCTACTTTCTTAGCTATTGAAATTCCATATCGTTATCTTTGTACTGTATTCGTAATGTTGAGAAATTTCAAGAGGTTTTTTGCACATATCAATGCAGGGCATGTTTATGCAGTTATTGCAAATAAAGACAATGAAGAGGGAATATATTATTACTTGTGTTGTTGTGTTGAGACAAAAAAAAATTGGAGGCCCCAATTATAGATGGAGAAAACTTCGAATACCCTATAGGTTCAGTTGTAGTTACTGGAACATGGCTTAGAAGGTACCCACATTCAAGTGTTAAATATTGGCTATTTCAGGACTTTCACATGCATTGTAAGATTCTTCATTACTTGAACCTTGTCATGGCATCCAATGTTCATTTGACCAAATATGGGGGTAGACCTTTGAACAAGATGTTATGGAAAGTCCATGAGTCTGACCATGAGGCAATACTTGACACAATAAAGAGTAGAGCAGATCCAGATGGTTCGTTGGATTAATTTGCAAGTATATGCACATTGGTTCTTATTAATTTATACTTGTATGCACATTAATTTGTTTGATGCCAATGCTATCATCTTCTTTTACAGTGATTGGTGACCCCTTGCAAAAAATGCAGATATATGAGTCATCCAAAAGAATGTCAGCTAGAAAAGCAATGCAACATCCTTATTTTGATGCCTGCATGCAACATCTGTAAGTGCCTTCCATCTATTTTTATTTCATTTCCATTTTGGATGCTCTTTCTTTTTCTCTTTTACTTTGCGTATTTGTAAGGAAACTACTAAAAATTGATTGATCTTTCATTGCATAAAATCTTGATTTAAGAGCCATCAAAGAGAATCTCAAGCAAAAAAGCGATGCAAAATCCCTATTTTGATGATCTTGACAAATCTCAATTTTGATTTCAAGCGATTATAAAAGAGCATGTGAAGCTTAGCGAGGGAATCTCAAGTTACTCATTTGAAGTTAACCTCATAATGAGCACCTATGATGTAGACATTTAAAGAGAATCTCGAATGTATGAGTGACATTGTAAAAGATCTATGAGAACCAAGTCCCTGAGGCAATGTAATAAGATTTAATTACATAATGAGATATACTCAAATATTGTAAGGTTTGATTTCATGTTTGGTGTAGTAGCACCTTGTTCTATAAATGCTCTGAATAGGAAAATTTGCAAACTTTGAATTTTGAAATGTAAACAATGTGAAAAAGGTCATATAAAGGTCATGCAAACAATTTGCAACTTTTTTTCTACAACTCGTGTGACCAAGAAGACTATTCCAACACGTCTGAATAGGTATGTTTATGCTAGGAATGGTCCTCTTTCACACCGAAACACGTAGAATCGCTCTGAGCTATGTTCCACTAGATCAATCCCTTAAGGGTCCAAAGTGCAAAATGGCTGAAAACTTCAGCATGCTATTACTTGGATACCATGACACTTAGAAACTTCTCATCTCATCTTACAGGATCACATTGGACCCCTCTAGAAAAAACTTTTCCAGTTTTGGCTATCTCAGAGTGGTTTTCTCATGGTGGCATATTTTCACTTGATAGAAAAAGTGTCAAATTCAAGCTATGCAAAGTTGGAAAGTGGTGCAACTTTTTCTTTGCAACTCGTATGACCAAAATAATTGTTCCAACACATCCGAATAGGTATTTTTATGCTAGGAATGGGCTTGTTTCACATCGAAACACGTGGAATTGCTCCGAGCTACGTTCCACCGGATCGATCCCTTAAGGGTCCAAAGTGCAAAATGGATGCAAACTTCAAAATGCTATTACTCAAATACCGTGATGCTTAGAAACTTCTCATCTAATCCTATAAGATCATGTTGAGCCCCTCTACAAAAACCTCTCTCTGTTTTGGCTATCTCGGAGTGGTTTTCCCATGGTGGCAGATTTTCACTTGATGGAAAAAGCATCAAATGCAAGCAGTGCAAAGTTGCAAAGTGGTGCAACTTTTGTTCTGCAACTTGTCTGACCAAGTGGATTATTCCAACATTTCCAAATAGGTATTTTTATGCTAGGCATGGTCCTCTTTCACTCTGAAACACATGGAATCATTCTGAGCTATGTTCCACCGGATCGATCCCTTAGGTTGGAGGAGTCTAAAGTTGCAAATTTGTAAGTTGCTTAAAGCAACAAATTTGAAATGCAACGGTTACTTTGTTTGAAAGTTGGTTTTTAGTTAATTGAGGAAGTGGATTAGTTATACAAGGGTGTAAAACACTATGTAAAGCCTTGAGAGGCTCAAATGGAGGTTGTTGATGAACTTTTGGAGAAGATAAGATAAGAATTATTCACAGTGTTCTCTATTTTTCATATTTTCTATACAAACTTGTTGATCCCATACTTGCTACGACCTATAGCTTCCTATATGGTCCCAAGGCTGACATGGATTGAAAGAGGGTTGAGTTCACAAGAACCCATCTCTCATGATAATGAATGTCCCACTTAGCACTCATTGCATGTAGGTGATGCTCATAGAGGTGAGGCACTAGGCCTTCCTAGGAGGTCACCCATCCTAGTACTACTCCAACTCAAGCGTTTAACCATGAATTTTTTTCCCCAAGGTTAAGCCCACTTAGCTTGTAACCCCATTTGAAAAACCTTCAGCAAGTGTTGTGCCTTATGAAACATTCATTATAGAGCCCCTTTAGCTCATCAATTGATAAGTAGGAGGTATTTTCTGCAATGTGTCAAATTGTGATATTGCTATTAGGAATCAATTATGTAGTTTTCGAGTATAAAAGAGAATAAGAAGGGAAGATTAGGGTAGTCAATTTGCAAACTTATTTTTATTATTGAATTATCTAGTGTGGGATTGGTCTATATGAGAATTTTTTTATAATATGGGAGTATACGTTTCAAGCATATAATCCGGAAATGACTCAAAGTTAGATGCATGAGTACAAAGTATCGATCAGGAAAGGCATCCCAATTCTCAAGGCCTATATATCAATGATAGGAAGATTTATATTAAAAGCTAGCACATGATTTTAATTGATTAATTAGAAACAACTATTATATTTATTTATCAAATTTCTATTATCAAATTAATATTTGAATTAGATTTCATATTCATAATTTATTTCATTTATAATTTGGGGACTCCGTTATCTATCTTAATAATATTGGATGACAACCTTTGTCGACCCAATAAGAAATAAATCAAAAATCTATTGATCCAGAGCTCGAGTCATTATAGTGGTATTAGAGCGAATGAACCTGCTAGCCTTTGGGTATTGCAGCAAATTGACTTTACATTAGAAGCATGGCAACCAATGATAGTGGTTGGCATTACTCAAGAAGGATGAATATCTTAAAGATATTTGCAAAAATCAGGACAAGTAACATTCTTGTGGACTTAGGGTTGCAATATTTGATCTACAACATGCTCCACCATTTCTTCAGTAGCATCAAGAACACACATAATGAATGTTTGTTTTCAGCCATGAAATATTATGGTTCGAACTATCCAGAAGAGTGATGTTTTATCTCGACCACCTATATCTATACCATGGTTTGTTTGGAAACAAGGATGGGTTCTCTCTTCATCAACAAATACATTATTCGTTGATGTGTTCACACTAGTGTTACAAGACTTGGACTCACCTTGGACTTGACAAGCCAATTTTTGACTTGGACTCAGGCTCGGAGCCCAGACTTGACAAGTAGAAAAACCTAAGAAATTCAAAGATTTTTAAGGATTTAAAACTTGTTTCATGGACCCTTTAATAAATAAACTTTAAAGACACAATAGCATCATCAAATATAAATTACTATGATCCCATACACAAACATACATCAATCACATAAGTATAAGCATCGATAAAAGATATTTGTATTAACATAGAAATTACCTTGAATACACGTAACTCATAACTATTGAACCATCAATTTAGAATGCAAATATGGATAGGAATAGATAAAAGATATTTGTATTAACCAAATAGCCATGTAGGCATACATGAATATATGTCGATATAAGTATGAAATATATGTAAAAAATAGCCATATAGGCTTACGAGAATGCCATATAGGCATACAATTTCAAATATGTCCAATAAAAAATATGTACAAAACTACCATGTAGGCATACAACAAAGGACTGTGGAATCAAAATTCATTGCTCTCCATGCTCTAGAAATAAAATCTTTCCCTTTCCTTTTTGCTTAGATGGCGATAGGTCTGTCATTCATTTTTTCTATGCTCGTGGAGTGCTCCTGCTACTCCTCGTAGGGTTTAGTTCATGGTGAAGTTTTAACTGTTACAATAAGAAGTAAAGACATGAATATATAGAAATTACATTATAAAAAATGATATATTTGACAAAATAATCACTTACAACCATCTCACGATCTCTCTCCATGATGCAAATATTCTCACGGCCATGCTCAAGCATGCTCAAGCCCTGTATAAACCAGACAAATAGAAATTAAACTACGTGAATCAATAATGGTTTGATTTTTCACTAACTAACATCTATAACAACAGAAGTAAATTGAAATTTACTAATTTTCCTCATACCTCTTTTGTTAGAGCCATCAAGGATTGCATAGCAGATGTCACACCAATATCCATTTCCCTTGTCACATTCGGAGGTGTATCGTCTCACAAAAACTAAAAATAAAACAACAAAATATTCAACGTAATCAACAATGTGCATATAAACTACAGAAATATATTAAGTACTTGATTCATTAGTTAAGCTCTTTATTCTATTACCTACGTGAAGATTTGAGTAAATCCACCGCCACTAGGAAGTGTTCCATCAGAACCTCCAATATTAGTCTGTTCAACATCCAAAATCGCATATTAAATTACCATTCGTAAAACAATGCTATTAACATGCAATAAATTTATAATTGTTTACTAGTTACATACCCTAGCAATAGGTGTACTATAGAAATAGGTTGGTGGGGGGCCGATGTATCCAGTCTCAACACTGTGACCTTGCAATTTTATTAAAATCATAAAACATTTTTAGTTAATCTTGCATTTCAAAATCAAAATTTAATAAATTAAATTCAAGGAACACATGCACTAACTTCTACTTGACTATCAATGCCATATGCCTCATGCAAAATGTTAGCTTCCCTCTCCATCTCCATAGCTGCAGACAGATCCTACATACCAGTCTCCTGAGTGTCAGTGGGGTCATATGAACAAGTAGCCCCACAAGATTGACATAGATGTGTTCGAAGGCCACCACTCGAAGACTCCCCTAGATGGCATTGTAGAATAGGGCTAGTATGATGGATGAAACTCTGGGTCAAAGTGTTGATTGCCTACAATGTCTCTACGGCAGCAGTTTCCTTCGTGATGGAATGCATAACAACATGCTCACGAGGTGGCCTAGTGAGATCTCGTCTACCTTTTTGCATAGGATCTAGCTGTGCACTAGGTCTATCCTGAGCTGACCCCCACCTCTCCCCTAGAAATCCCTCATATCAAAATAATTTATGATTTTGTTCAATATGAACTCACTATATAGTTTCCTAAGGAAATATTGCAGGACCTCGCAATTGTTGCACAGTGGGTAATCGAAGACCATGTACCACCTATCATAAAACTGGTCCCTATTCTATTGGTGGTGGCACCAATGGATAGGAAACCTCTTCACATTGAGGGTAAGATTTTGATTTGTATGTGGGTTAGTGAATAATGAGCACAAATCACCTTCTTTAATTTTTAAATCCTTCACATCCTTGTATGATAGTTTATTGACATAATAATCCCTAGTCGCTTGCCTCCTATCTTTCCATCCAATTATTTGTTTGCTAATTGAATCTACATTTTTTAACAGATCTTTTAATGAATTTGCTAGGGTCATTATTTTTGCAGTTGAACCATTTGGATCACTCAATCTACTGATCAAATCCTCAATTCTCTTTTTGTTGTTCTTAATTACACTCATTAAATTTTTTTGTGTGCCAGGAGGGGGTTGAGTCATTGGTGGAGAAGGTTGATGTTGTGGTTGATTTTGATCTTGAGGATTTGGTTGGTCTTCCTGTTGAGGATTTTGATGGTTTGTAGGTTGATTTGCATCTCCTAAAAATTCAAACAAATAGATATCAAATTCCACCTAAAACTAACTAATTCAAAACAAAAACCATAGAATCCTTACCTCTCACAGCTCCTCCTTGTCATGGCACAATTGTTGCAAAGAAATAGGGATTGCTGGTGAAGAAATTTGTTGAAATTTTCCTCCTAGAATGTGAGCACGAAATTGTGGTGGTTTTGGCCACAGTTGCAAAAAAAAACTAGTTGAAATCCTAATCAGAGATTTGTATTTCTTTTTTTTTTTCTTTTAACAATGAATAACGTGAGCACGTTATAATGCGCTAGCATTATTGGTTTTTAGTTTCCAAGCCTCAGGCTTGGCATAATGAGCCATAACGCGCTCGCATTATGGTTTTCCAAACAAAATTCTACAAGGTGTCCATGGAATTGCTACCCATTTCCATGCACCTGCCCATAGATAACTTATTCAATTTTTTACATCAGGTTGCCTAACTCTAATTTTTTGAATTTTTATTGCCACTTAAGGGCCTGTTTTTTCCATGATGATCCTGCACATACCCATTATTTAGGTGAATTATTATGTTGAAAGGGTCTTAGAAAACTGATGAAATGTGTTACAACACTTCACAACACCTTAGTAAAATGTTGTTAGATTAGTGTTGAATTACAAGCTGACAAGGATGAATTAAGGTGATGAAGACCAAAATCCAGTGAAAAAGGCTAAAATGATTGAAGAAGTGTCAAGGTATACACTTTTTGGTGACACACTTTTAAATCTTGCACATATTTGTACCCTTCTTGTAGAAATTCATTTACTGGCTCCATTTTCACTTGCAAGTGAAAAATATCACTCTTGGGTAAAAACCCACTTATTGGTAGTTGAAATTTTCTTTAACTTGCATTTTAAACTAAGTAGAGTCTTCATTTTCAACTTTTTTTCTCGTGCAACTAAGTTGGCATTTAAAAAAATGATTTGAATCACACTCTTCAACCTTTGGATTCCCCATTTCACATTGCACCTTATTTGCAATGATCCTGTAGAACTTTATCTGCATTTTAGTAGCCTTCCAGAATGCTCATAACAACATTGAAAATGTTGTAGTGGTATTTAAAAATATTTATTTGTCATGTTAATGAATTTTTGATCGTTTTTCCCTCACAAACAACCAAAAAATGTATAATTTTTTTTCCAAACTACTTCCTGGACATCATAAATGGATTGGAGAAGCTTTTGGATGAAGAAACAATCATAACAGACCTATAAACATTCCAAAATTTTGCCCCAAATACAAAAAACGTGATTGATATTTAACTTCAGCAAATAAGAGGAGTTTTTCAAATCATTCTCAATGACACAGGAATTTATTTGATTGTTTGGAATTATGTGGAGTAGGAGGGTGTTTTCTTTGTTGATAAGCATTTAAAAATGCTTCAAACAACAATCGGAAAAATTGTAAGGGCATGAAGGGAGTTTTATGCAATTTTTGGAGGGTGAAATAAGAAAATATCACCCATTTGAAATCCTCAAACCCCGCGCAAATCATTCAAAAGTGGATGGAAGACCTATTTAACCCATAAACAAGATTTTGGAAGCCTCAAAAGAGCCATAAAATGGCTACCCCGCTAGCCTGCACCCTTCACAAAACCTCTCCAAAATTCCAGAGGGTTGGGAGGGAAAGGCTTTTGGTGTAAAATTTTGAATTGTATTTCATTTTGAAACATGTAAAAATGATTTAAAAGATCCCCCTAACATTTAAAATACCAAAAATACTTTAAATCTTGCAAAATTTTGAAGGTTGCAAAGAGGAAAAACCATTTTTTTTGCTAGCAAAATGATGAAATTTTTTTGCTCACAAATAAGACCATATGGAGCCATAATTTTCTGGATAGGGATATTATCAATTATTCCAAGCAAAGCCATTTTCTCAAAACTTGCATTGCCAAGATATTTTTAGGACCTCCTTTGTAAATTGGCATGTCGAATGCCTTTGCCTCAATAATAATGCACTAAAATAATGCATTAGATGACCTCCATTTTTTAGGAAAATGTAGCTAGACATTTTTTGGACTAAAATGAGAAAGGTTTTTCCCTTGGAAATGCAAAGTTCAAAACTTTCTGAAAAACAATTTTGGCCCAATCGTAGTAAAAAAACAACTAGATAACCCTTCATAACTCATCATGGGAGCCTAAAACTGAGCATACGTGTTACCATATTCCAAATGAATATGCTCACCAAGGGGATTTGCAATATGAGATTTGAGCTGCAAAATATTATTTGATAAAGTGGGCCTATAGAGCATCTTCAACAAGATGCAAGCCTAGCCTTTGTCGATGCATTGAAGAGATATAAGCACATGAAAATTTAAAAAATTGAAGGTTCCATCAGTTTCTCATGTTTCGAGATGCATGCTCCTTGCAGGAATGGCAAGATTTTGGATCTCTGGGGAGTAGACCAAGTACCAGATCCATTGGGTGCTCTAGAACTGCTCCATTATGCTGCATTGGAACTCATTTTTCAAACTTCATTTACCTCTGTCAAACACTTTGTTCTCTATTGCTTGTAGTAGGCCAAGTCTAGAAACATTGCCATGAATTTCCCACAAACTAACCCTATCATTTACATGCCTTACCATATATCACCATTCTTTCTAATGTCACTACTAATTCTGTCAATCTGCAATTAGACACTAATTGAAATCCATAATCATTCTGACATTTTACCTTGGCCAACTAATTGTCATGTTCCACTAAATACTCATCCAACTGAACTGAGAAATTAAAACATATTTTAGTTTGAACATCAAACTGAAAAATTTCATACACACCTTGTTGTGCACCATGCAAAAAATCCCCAAGTGCATCAAAAAGAAAGAAAGCATATTTAGGAGCCTTCTTAAATTGGGCATCACAACATGAGTACATATCTAGGAATATTGATTTAGTTCCATCAGAACACTCCTTGGTGTCATGGAAATTGAGATCATATGCATCATCAACATCCCAAAATGCCTAAAGAAAAAGTGGAAAATATTAAGTTATTTAAATTCTATAGGGTTCAGGGGAATAGCTCAGAAGGTGCCTCTAGAGGTATTGTCACTTTTTGAAATCTTAATCTTATCAAAGGTGAACCATTGTTCGGAAGTGTGAATCATGTGGCCACCAGATTTACTCATATTAGGGATAATTTTAGTTGGATCATGTCTAATATCTATGCCCCCAATGGAAGGGGGCCTAGAAATATTATTTGGTGAAACCTGACTGCCTTTCACTGTAGATACATTAATGAGACTTGGGTGGTTATGGGAGACATCAATACTCCACTGCGGGACAATGAAAAGTTAGGAGGGTCCTAGATCAATATGGAAAGCAAAATGAACCCTTTGGATTTCATCAACAATTGGGCGTTGATTGATTTAGAGTTGCAAGGAGCTTCCTTTATTGGTCTAATCGTAGAGTAGGTAAGAAGTTGATTCAAGTTAGATTAGACAAAACCTGAATTTCTAATCAATGGATTCTTAAATATTTTTTCTCTTTAAAAGCCCTATTGAGGGTGGTCTCTAATCATTTTCCTATTAGCTTGTGGTGGGTCCTATTGTGGCTAAAAGAAATATCCATTTTAGATTTGAACGGATGTGGTTGCATCATGCTAAGCTCCATGATGAGGTTAGGAAATGGTGGAATATTTATGTTTCAGGGGCTGCTATGTTCAGGATGGCTAAAAAACTAAGGGAAGTCAAAAATAGGATAAGAGATTGGAATAAAGTTTCTTTCGGTAATATCTTCAGAAGAAAAGAAGAACTAAACCTAGATCTAAAGGAGGTCCAAGAAAGGATCCAACAAGAGGGATGCAGTATGGAAACTAGAAAGAATGAAAATGGGCTTCTTGTTGAGATGCATGACATCATTACTAAAGAGGAGGAATGTTGGAGATAAAGATCTAAGATTCAATGGCTTGTAATCAGGGATAAAAACACCAGATATTTCCATATGTCTACTTTAAAACACCATGTTGTGAATAGGATATCTTATATTGAGGAAAATGGTGTTCATTTTTAGAAGAAAGAGGACATCAGGAGACAATTTGTTGAGTGTTTTAGCAATATCCTTTCAGCTAATGATGGAATTAATCAAAATCTGTAGGACTCTCTTTCAGCGGCTATACCCAAGTCTAGTTAAGGAGGAGGACAACAATATGCTCTTTTCCATCCCATTGAAGGAAGAAATTAAGAGGGCTACTTTCTCTTTTGAAGGCAACAAATCCCCTGGACCTGATGGCTTTCCTATGTTCTTTTTAAAATGGTTCTCGGAGATTGTGGAAGAGGATGTGGTGAATGCGGTTAAGGAATTCTTTGGATCGAGATGCATCCTAAAGGAACTCAATTCTACCTTCTTGGTCTTGATCCCCAAACATCCTGGGGCTGCGGATTTTGAAGCTTTTAGGCCCATAAGCCTTTGTAATTCTTTCTGTAAAATTCTTTCTAAAGTCTTGACTTCTAGACTTTTAACTATTCTACCTTCCTTAATTTCCCATCAACAAAATGGCTTTGTTCCTGGAAGGAAAATTTTGGATTCGATTATAACTATGCATGAAAATATTCATTTGCTTACCATTTCTGAGACTGAAGGCTTTCTCTTGAAGCTTGATATTTCCAAAGCCTATGACCGGGTTGAGTGGGATTTTTTATTCAAAATTATATTTGCATTTGGCTTTAGCAATAGAGTCATTCATCTATTTTTCCAGCTCATCTCTTCCAGTAACCATCACCATTTTGGTCAATGTATCTCCTTCACAATTTTTTAAGAATTCCAAAGGATTAAGACAAGGTGATCCCATTTTTCCTATTTTGTTTACTATAATGGTTGAATGCCTTGGGAGGAACCTGAATAGACTTGTGGTTCAAGGAGCTTTGTTGGGTTTATGCCCTTCATCTAGCAGCCTTGTTAGCTCCCATCAAATTTTTGTTCATGATACCATTTTGATGGGAAGATCTATAGTGGTCAAAGCTAAAACTCTTAAAAAAGTTCTAGATAACTATGAGGGAGCTTCTGGTTAAAAGATTAATATTCAAAAAAGTTCTCTTTTTTTCTTCAATACTCTAGTTAGAAGACAAAATAGGATAGATAACATTTTTAGGTGCAGAGTGGAGGTTCTTCCTTCAATATACTTGAGATTGCCCTTGGGCCTTAAGCCCTCTGACTCTTTCTGGAATTCCTTGGTGGACAAATTCAACCAAAATTTTTCCGGTTGAAAGCGAGCTCTTCTTAGTCAAGCTGGTAAGATTCAACTCCTCAAAGACACTCTTAAGAACCTTCCTATCTATGCTCTAATTCTCTTTAATATTCCTCTTAACTATGTGGAAGCTATTGAGAAAATCCATAAATTTTTTCTCTGGTCTAGAGTTGGAGAAAGGAGGAAGATTCCCCTCATTGAATGGGGCTTGGTTTGTAGACCAAAGAAGCTTGGGGGATTGGGCCTCAAAAGAATCATAACTATTAATAAATATCTCATTGCAAAACATATCTTGAGAATTTTCTCCTCAACTAGGGAATGGAAGAAAATAATAAAAAGAAAATATTTGGCTAACATTGGATCTCCTAATTAATTGTTGGAGTCTCAGTGTCTACCTAGGGGTTTGGATCTTTAGAATTATATCTTAAAAGGGAGTAGAATAATTCATCTCAGACTGGGATGGAGTATAACATTTGGAAATCTTGTGAGGTTCTGGGAGGATAGATGGCTTTTGAAGGAACCTTTGGTTTCTTTTGACAGTTTTAAAGATTGGCCGAACATTTGCAAGGCTACTTTTGAATCCATAGTTAAAGCTTACTGGAGGAATGGATGTTGGATGAATCTTTGTCAGATCAATATGGATCTTGCCCTATCCAATCCTCCCTTATGAATTTTAGAATGGACTTGAATTTTCAAGAGGACATCTTGGTTTGGATGGCTTGTTCATTGGGAAACTACTCTATTTCGTCGGTTGTCTCTTTGTTGTATTTTTCTCTTGGCTCTCCCCCATTTTGGGCCAAAGCTTGGTTAAGCTACTTGACCCCGAAGGTTGACATTTCCTTTAGAACAAGGTGTTTAAGATGGACAATCTTTGTAAGAGGGGCTTTCAGATCCCTAACCGCTGCTACCTTTGTAAGTGTGCAGTAGAAATGACTAATCATTTGTTTATTCATTGTTCCTTTGTAAAATCTATCTAGGGAAGGTTCTACTCTCTATGGAGAATCTCTTAGGTGTCACCTCATACTATTAAGGATCATTTTATTCAGTGGGTGGCCATGTCCTCTAATCTACATATTCACAAGCTATGGTCCTTGACTTTTCCTTATATTGTCTGGGGAGTTTGGAAGGAGAGAAACAAAGGAGTGTTCAGGGATAAGGAATCTTTGGAGAAACTCCTGTTTGATAAAATTTTCTCTTATTGGGGAAAAATTTAATTAAATGGCTCATCCTCAGGAGGTGGTGATGGAATATGTGGTTTGTTCAGGTTATGGCTCTGAAATGGCCAAAGTTTTGGAGATTAAAGGTGATGTGTCCTTGGCTTCTAAACCTACAAAAAAGAATCAGGATGGTGTATTATGGTATCACCCTCCCAGGGGTTGCATTAAAGCTGATTTTGATGAGGCAATGAAAGGGAATCCCAGATTGGCTAGGAGTGGAGGTGTTTTATGTGATGATAAATCTATGCTCATTGTTGCTATTGTTGTTTCTTTGGGGAAACAAACCAATAATTTAGCTGAAGCTCTGGGAGACTACCATATAATAAATTTGGCTTCTAGTTTTAACATTAAAAATGTTTGGATTGAGGGTGACTCCGAGAACATTATTGATTGTCTCATTGGTGTTTCCCCCCCATCGTGGAATATTAAGTATTGGATTGATGAGACTAGGGATACTTTATCTAAGTTTGAGAAAGTTAAAATTTCCCATATATATAGGGAAGGGAATGGAGTGACAGACTTATTTTCCAATGAGGGAATAAGACAAAATAGAAAGGTGATGTGGTAGAATTTCCAAGGTTTTCCTACTAACGTTAGGGCCCTTATCAATTATGATTGCACTCATGGGAGAGAAGCTACATTTAAATATTATTAAAGGGAAAGGTGCCAAGTACCATGATATTATAAGATTTGGTGGCAAAATCGTAATGAATATGACAAATGGGTTAAGCTTGCACGTTTTGTGGGTGCTTTGGTTTTGCTACATTCTCACAAGTTTGCATTTTCTTTGTGTGGGTATTCAGAGTAAAATACTATTGACAATGGGATGAAGCAGGAAAAGATTTGAGCTTACTGCGTGCACTAAGAATAAATAAAATTCAAAGGTGTGGAAGAAAATTGGGAAGGGAGGGCTATAACTGTTCATTGAAAGACTTCATGGGCCTAAACTCAGAGCAACTGATTACTTTGCGAAGCACTAAAATAAAGGTGAGATCATTTTATTTGGTAGGAAGGTGATTGTGGATGAGGCTCTTATTGGAGAATTTATTGGTCTCCTTATGGATGGTGTGAAATTTTACTGGGTCAGGAAATGATCGAATGCAACTTTGATCAATTTTTCGAAGATGGAGGAGGAAACGACGAGACTTGTTAAAGTATCTAATAGCTATTTTCATTCAAGCAGGATAAAGAAAATTTGGAGGGAGGTGCTCAGAGTCTTAATGGAGTACATTAAACTAAACACGAGATTTACTAGATTATACGAGTATCATTTTGTTTTACTCAACCATTTTAGATATAAGGTTAAAAGTTATTTCCCTTATTACCTATTATCCTCCTTGAATAATAGCACTGAGGAGAATAGGAAAAATCCTGATAAGAATATGGTCCTGCATGTCGGTCTAATTCGGCTCATTTATGAGCACTTTAAAAGTATGTCGACGGTTTCTAGCCCCATCTCTCCCTCTACCTCGGAGGGTTATGACACTGAGTCAAGCTCGCCAAAGGATGTCAAGGGTTCAGACCCGGATTAGGTGGAAGAGATTACTCCTCCTCGTAGTAAAAAAGGATAGAATACTCCCGCTTCTAAGCCTTCAAACAAGAAATATTGTCCTTGGAAACTTCCTCCTAAAGAGTCTCTATCGAAGGAAAAAAGTAGGGAAGAACCCCCTATGGATAAATTGGTAGCCTACTCGGAGGACTCTCCAGATGATAACATTGCAGCTCTTCTAGAAAAAATTTCTCCTCTGCATCTTTCCATTTTGTTGGTAGAGAAGATAGGCCCAACCCTCACGCTGACCTAAACCATAATGACACAACTTTTGAACCCGATAGGGACATTCATGGAAATATTCTATCTTTGGCTAGAATTGGTGCAATTGAAAATTTCAAAATTCTGAAGTGGGCCTTTCACGAAATTAAGGACCTAAACCTGAAAAATAGATCTGTGATTAGAAAATTTGAAATTATGGAAACAAATATGGTGGAGAAGAACTCGACTGAGCATTTGTGGATGGTGAAAGAGAAGATGGCCATGGTGGAATACCTCAAAGAAGAGGTAGAATTTACTAAAATCCTTAAGAAGGATGCGAAGATCCTTGGAAGAGAGATTGAGAAGATCTGGGAAGCTTTGAAAGCCACTATAGAACACAATTACATAATAGTTAAGAATAACTCTATTGTCTTAAGAGCTTTGGTGGAAAAAATGGACAATAATCAATAGGGACTCTTAATTGTAGATATGGACGTTGAGAAGAACAAAGACAAAGCTGGGGATTTGGGCCCTTCAAAGAGAACTAGGGACAACATGAAGAAAAGACGATACACTATGCCTTTGGAGACCCAGGATCTTAGGATGGTGGCCCAGGATATGGACATCCTAGAAATGGAAGTGGCTAATACCTTGAAGTCTCTGGGTTAGTTTTGGTTCTATATTTGTTGTTGTTCATCTTTTGCTTTCCTTTTACAAGTTTTTGGCTGCTGGTTGCTGGTCTTTTCTATTTTTCTTTGATTTGCATCCTATCTTGTCTGAGATTTACTTTTGATCTATCTTTTTGTGGTTTGTAAAATTTTTGGTTTCAGGTCCCTATTAAACCCATTTTTTGCTCAATCAAAAACATCCCAAAACTAAGAAAATGCACTCATCTTAGGTTCAGTAATATATTCTGACTCATTTTTCAAATTATCACTCAATTCGATATAAAATGCTTCAAAAGAAGGCTCAATCAATTCAGAACTAGGAAGGTCAACAAAAAGAAACTCGTGCATTGGTAGTTTCATGTGTGTGATCAATTGATAAGTGTGTTGACCCTAATGTGAAAGATTCATTGCAATTTGAATGTTGTCCATTAACAATTGAACAAGCATCTTTGTTTTCCTCCATAGAAATGCTTTTTTCTTGGAATGAAAACATGTCCATATTGATATTGTGATGGAAATAAATATCATCAAAGAAGCACCCCTATTCAATTTTGTTACATCCCTAATTTTAACTATGTTTTACTTTTTACTTTTGTAGTAATTACTAGATGATTACGCATGATTCAATGATTTGATGTTTACTAAAAATGTCTGGAAAAATCAATGTTTTCACGAGTTATGTTTATTTGACTACAATAGACATGTGTTTAAAAGTTGTCAAGGTTTGATGATTTCATAAGGACTATGAAATGGTTAATGATACACTAATCTTGAGTTGGTGATAGCAAGTTGCATTCAGAGAATAGGGTTCCACCCCTCTGGGAAAGGAAGGGAGAGCATCATCAGAGAGAAGGGTATAGATACAGGGAAAAGAACAGGTTGTTGCCATCTTAGGTCTAGTGTTGATGCAAAACGGTGAACCTAGTTGAGTCGGGTAAGTGATACTCGACCCTTTTGGTCTAAGTTTATTTCTCAATTCGACAAGTTGTTGATGTCGTTTAAAGTCTAGTTCATGTTGTTTAATGTGTTTAGAAGCTTGTCAATAGTAGTCGATTAGATGGCCTTGTTTTTCGATGTGATAAGTCGGTATAGTGATATCGAATTAACAATTATCTTATATAATATACATATAAGATTGATGAATACATCTTATATATATATTATAAATAAAAATAAATATACAAATAATATATGTAGGTATTCATTACCATTTTAGGAAAAATACCATAATCATGAAAGTGGCAATAATATTCATCAAGCCACATTTTCAAAATGCTTATGATGCATATTTAAATTCTAATTTAAAAGCCATGTTGAGACTGATTGTATAAACTTGTAAATGTATTAATTAATCCACTCAGGTGGCGGGAAGGGTGTCTTGAATGGATTTTAAACAACCATTATTATAAGCATTTGTGTGATAGTGGTCGAGCCACTAAGATGCCTAGAATCGAGCCGTATTATAAGGCATTTTAATTAGTTGCTTATTATTCTTTTGTTTTTAAAAGGAAGCCACTCTAAACCATTCATGGCAAGTCATATTGGGAGATCCTTAAATCCACGAGGGTGATATGGTCACTGGTAGGTAAACCCAATCTCTTGCAAAGTCGGTTGTGGTAGTTTTTCTTTTCTATGGCAACCGTTTCCTAATTATTTTGAATAATGAAGAACTGAATAGTTATGGGGGACCTGAAGTATTAGGACAGACAGAGGGATCATCGTTACTGGGTGGATAGCTCTCAGGATGCAAGCAAGAAGATACGGGCAAGGAAGAACAAGGAATAGAACGGGCAAAAAAGAATCAGCAATGGTGGCGGAAGTAAGACCAGGGGCGTGGGTGCAACTCTCAATAAATCTCAACCCCTTTTCTTTGGGGCAATCTTCACACGGTTAGAGTACTTGCGAGAGGAGCCTATAGCACATGAATTGGGTAGGTGGGGGTCTGACATTCATGAACATAACTATAAAATATGTTAACCAGAGAGGTGCCATGAGATTAAAATGCCAAGCTTAGGCATCGACGACTCTCTCCCTCTAAAACCACTACTTGGTATCCCAAGGAACGTTGTGTGAACATTATCAAACCTTCGGGAGAATGATTAGGTGTGATAGATAACAAGGCCAATTCAGAATGGCTGAAGGTGAAATGTGTCAGTACATATGAGCCAATTTCTATGTAGGTATCACTCCTAAGTGCACTGTGAACTATCGAACGATGACTGAAGATACTGGACAATGTCTCATTGGAGGCAATTGGAAAAATATTTCTTAAAAGACTCCTTCTAAGGACGAGCAAAGGGACTCCTCCATTTTATTTGTCATTGGTGAGAGTAGCTCATTTTCCAAGGTTTTACATCAATTGTGTAGATTGATAGCTCTGTCTATGATGCCGGTATTACAAAGAGTAAGAAGGAAGCTGATGCAAAGATTACCTTAGTAGAGAGGCTTATACCTAATACTTGCTATATCCATATTAACTTCAACTTCCAAAGTTTGAATAGTCGAGAGATGACATGCACTATCAAGTTCGCTGTAAGGTAAGTAATCCTACCTTTCTCTAGAATGGATATAGACTTTTCTCGGTACATATATATGTATACATTGTGCTAATGAAGGTTATTAAAACCAATAGTGAGGCAGTGATGCCATAACCATCTCATGCTTGAATCATTATAAGATTTATTTAAACCTTCAAGATGTTAAAGTATAATTTAGAGATTGCCTTGGAATGATTTAGTTGCTTAAAAGGCAGCTCGGAATGTTACCTTCAAACCCTCCTTGGCATAGTCAAGATTGGGGATGAATCATGGAAACCACCTCTATTGTGTATGAGACTATTTTTCCTTCTTGAAAAGAAATACCAAACCTAGTGGATATAAAGCCAAGTCTGTCTCATACTGAAGTAGAGTGTTATTTTCTTGATATTACTTATGTTACGATTTCTCAGGAGAGAGAGAGTAATCTAGGCAATGAGGATACAGATCTTGTAGCCTTAAAAGAACTTATTTCATTATTAAGTGCATGAAAGATAAAGTTAACCCCAGGTTGGGCATCACTAGAGTGATTAATCTAGGGTTGGGCATTGTGAGACTTGTATCTCAATCTCTCAAGGAAGTGGTAAACTATTTTGATTGATAAAGGTTTATGTGATATGTATATATATACTAGGATGTTATATATAGGAGTTCAAAATCTAACTTATGTTGGAATTCAATTGTTCCAAGTAGACCTAAGGGTCAAAAGCAGATTATTATCTTTTTTAAATCAAACCTTTTTAGGGTTGAAAGTTTGACTCAAATCAAAACTATTGATATGAAATGTTACTATTCTTTTAGACATTATATAGGTAAGGGAATACCTTGAATACTATGTATATTCATGTTAGGTAAAATGTGAATTCAAGCAATGCCAAGTGGTCTAGGAAAGACTAGAAGTATTTGTTCTTATATTTTGCTACCATTAAGCTATTACCTTTGGAAAATGAGGATGTTTGATATTTTTCCATGTATTGGGTTAGAGAAGCTAAACCTTAGTATTGAAACATGGAAGCTATAGAAAATCTATAACTTTTATGTCGGATATGACATTGTACATATATAATTGATTGATAGTGAAAGGTCAAGAAAACCAAGAACAAGACTTGAAGAGTCTTTATAATACCCTAAGAGATTCTATGATAATGTCAAAACTCGATTCAATGCATCAAAGATGTTGGGTATTGAATCTTGAGAGTAAAATGATAGGAAGTCATAAACCCTAGATATTGCAAGATTGCAATAAGGGACTTTTAAGAAGGTATGAAATACTTAAATCTTTACATTACATGTGTATCCTGGATTAAGGATTAGTTCTAAGTCAAATTGGCTAGAATGGATTTTCTATACCGACTAGTTTGTGTCTAAAGTACCAAGTAAAATAAGTAAAACTATAGGATGAGATAAAATCTAAGATGAGTTAGGAGTGTGTGTCTAGATGGCATGATCAATTAGGATGATCATACTTAGCTAGAAGGGATCTAGAGTTGTATGGTCAATTGAGTTCTGTAGGACACATCACCAGGACTCAGATGGAGAAAGTTGATAGTTCCCTATATCTATACGCTTCGTGAAGGGATGGGTTTCTTCAATTGAAGAAACATAGGAGACTAGTAGGTCTTTGGTTGGGAGGAAAAGGTCTCAGATGATGCTCTCCCTCTGTAGTAGAAGACTCACTGAGGTTCGTGAAGATAGTTAACCATTTTCCAGATGTAGTGAAATCCATGGTATGGCTTCTGACAGTCAAACTTATGAGGTAAAACTATTCTTTTGTCAATGTTATTTTATGCAATATAATAGAAAAGTGTAAGAACTTATCTTTGATTCTACTTGTGATTATATATGATTTCATATTTGAAATTAACTAGAAATGTTGTACTGAATTTCTTGTGCTTATGCAAATGTTATTTTAAAAAAAAAAAAATTCTCTCTCATGTTTACTAAGTTCATTTACCCTCTAGTAAATTCTTATGTTTACTCGAGTAATAAAAGGTGGGATGCTACATATGGTATCAGAGCCAACCGGGTGCAACACATGGACCTATGAGCTCATTACGAGAAAAATTGTTAAACATTAATAGATTGGCTAAGGCTAAAGCTAGTTTGATGCCAGAATGGCATAGAGAAAAAACCAAGGAAACTGTTTGGAAAAATATCTTTCCAGCACTTACCCAAGTCAATGGCTAAGAGAAAGCCAATTGAGGGGATAAAACTCTAAGAGAAAAACCATTCTATTAAGGTTGCATATTGAAGGGATTTGAGACTTTGACTAGAAAGGTAAAACCTTGGTCAGTTATTAATCAGACTAAGAGCTCGGGTATAGCAATGTCTATATGAATTCAAGATCAATATTATTTCTCAAGAACTTAAGGATGGGAAGATCCAAAAGTAATCAACCAGGCGCAGGGGCATCTGAGTGTTAGAATCCTTGAAATTATATCAATGAAATCTAGATAAGATGGGTTCTAGTCTAACTTTTAGATGGCTTGGAATGAGCCAAGTGGAATAAATATATGAGTAGTGCTCTACGGGCATAGAATACAAAATATACATATATATAATGGTTGAGAACTAAGTACTTGCCTTTCGGTAGGACTAGGAAGTACAACCGCATTGGTGAATGTAATCATCACCAAGGTATGTAGTTAAGGTTGTTCATGTTTTGAACAAGTAACCTATTTGGTGAAGTAAGGGATAGAGTTCTGTAAAGTGGCACGAAGAAAAGAATTTTGTGTTCCAACTAAATCTTTGTGTGTTGCTATAGCCCAATTTTATAATATCATCTAAGCAATGAATGATAGATACTCCAGGAAATAGGAGAGGATGTTTTATAACCTTTTTACTTGTTAAATTTGAACATGATGAAATTCATAAGGGACTTATTTGTTTGATGCACCTGAAACATAATCTCTAATCCACTGTAAAATTTTTTTTGGAAAATTCAAATACAATGCAACAATCTACTCCCTTGTAGTGACTTAGACAAGTCATGTAGTGTGTTAATAGTGTTCTTCTAGATTTTGACACTTCCATGGATTTTTGGTAAAATTCCTTTTAATACTAGCAAGGAATGTCATTGCTTAATTCTTTATTTTGAAATGGTCTAGTCACTGAATTTTGAAGATTGGTTATTTTATGGCTAGATGGTCAAAATTTTATTTATTGTCGGGAATGAACTCATTCTTTTGATTTATTGTTGAAATTTAAACTGCTTATATTATGATATGGAGATGATTTTTTTTTATGGTGGCTATATACAAGATCATTTTTAGTTGTTCACTATGTTTGATGTAATTTTCATCTTTATCATGTCCCAGATGGACCTCTAATGGATTGTGTAAGGGAGTAAACTGTAGAAATGCACTTGGTATGTCCTTAATGTTACAGAGGAAAGAAACTTTGTGTGGAAGGAAATAAGTTCCAAACCCTTTTAGGGTTATAAAATTAATATGTAATCTATCAAGAGGTAGTCTTATGCAGATATCACTTTTCGAACCTTGTGTTATGGTATGTGGGTGGACAGGTAGTCCGCTAAGCCCAAGTGAATAGTCTCTCCAAGTCAAGCAGGGTGGTGAACCATTACTATGTGGATTGCAAAACATATGTATATAAAAACTATGGCCATAGTGAGTGTTGTGCCACTACTTGCACTCATTGGTTCATTGTACTCCATACACTTAGCTAACTAGAGTTGTCGTACTTAGTAGGAGGGTATCCTTAGTAGTGCGATAGAGTTGGTTAAGTAGGGGTATACACCAAAGCTTAGATGGCAACTAAGAGGGTTTCCAACACAACCTTTCATTGAAAGGTAGGACTGCTTCTAGGCAGGAAATGAGCGGGGAAAACTGCTTAAGTCCGTAGTTGGAAGGAAAAACAATTGAGTGATGTTTTCCCTCTTATTAGTGAGAAGCCGATTCTTGGAGGATAGTTGAACTAGAAAAGGAATTTTGATCCTTTCTCTTGTATTTACTTATCAGCTTATTTTAATGATGCATGAAATAAATGAAATTGGTACTTGATGAACAACATTTTCAGCTAGAAAAGTGAAGGTTGTTGTTACTTTTTGTATCTTGCATGATGAATAGTGGTACCTTACTCGCTTAATGTTCTTACTATGTTAAAAGTAGTTGACTACTACATGTAGGAAGAGTATCCATCTTTTATGGAATTTGTTGCAACAACTTCTATAATTTTGCTATCCAGATGACTCTAATTGAAACATTAGACATAAAAGATGCCGAAGTCCTATAAGCTAGGTAAGCTAGAAGAAATGATTAGCATTAGTCCACAAGTGTTGTCAAAAATGGGTAAGCAAATCAAAACGATAAAAGAAAAAAGTTTGGTGGAAGCAAATAATAGATAGAAAAGCTAAGTAAATGCCAACCGCACACTAACACAATTCTCAGCTAGAGAAGAAAAAAAATAGCTTCATAAGGTAAGGAATGTCTTCCAAACCAGCTCCTAGATATAAAGGACTCCTCAAAATGAAATAAAATAAATCAAAGTTATTAATTGAATTGAGTACATAATCATTCTATTATCAATTATTACCAAGAGGTAAAATGCTTTCTATAAAATACATTTGAAAAGTATAAAATAGATGATAATTATATTCTCATTATGTTTTCCAGGTACAAGACCAGGGAGTGGTCATGATCGAGCTTCTTAATGCAAGGTCTAGTGGGACAAGTATCCCAAGCGGTAATGTGACATGGAAAGTTTACCATGATTTTATATCAATGATTTTTGCAATTGTTTATGCTTTTGTAGGATAAAGAAAATTGTTATTTTATTTTGGTTTTGGATGCATTGGATCATCAAGGATGATGAATCTTACGAGGGGAGATATGTTACATCCCTAACTCTAACTATGTTTTACTTTTTACTTTTGAAGTAATTACTAGATGATTACGCATGATTCAATGATTTGATGTTTAGTAAAAATGTCTAGAAAAATCAATGTTTTCATGAGTTATGTTTATTTGACTACAATAGACATGTGTTTAAAAGTTGTCAAGGTGTGATGATTTCATAAGGACTATGAAATGGTTAATGATACACTAATCTCAAGTTGGTGATTGCAAGTTGCATTCAGGGAATAGGGTTCCGCCCCTCCGAGAAAGGAAGGGAGAGCATCATCAGAGAGAAGGGTATAGATACAAGGAAAAGAATAGGTTGTTGCCATCTTAGGTCTAGTTTTGATGCAAAACAGTGAACCTAGTTGAGTCGGGTAAGTGATACTCGACCCTTTTGGTCTAAGTTTATTTCTCAATTCGACAAGTTGTCGATGTCGTTTAAAGTCTAGTTCATGTTGTTTAATGTGTTTAGAAGCTTGTCGATAGTAGTCGATTATATGGCCTTGTTTTTCGATGTGATAAGTTGGTACAGTGATATCAAATTAAAAATTAACTTATATAATATACATATAAGATTGATGAATACATCTTATATATATATTATAAATAAAAATAAATATACAAATAGTATATGTAGGATATTCATTACCATTTTAGGAAAAATACCATAATCATGAAAGTGGCAATAATATTCACCAAGCCACATTTTCAAAATGCTTATGATGCATATTTAAATTCTAATTTAAAAGCCATGTTGAGACTGATTGTATAAACTTGTAAATGTATTAATTAAGCCACTCAAGTGGTGGGAAAGGTGTCTCGAATGGATTTTAAACAACCATTATTATAAGCATTGGTGTGATAGTGGTCGAGCCACTAAGATGCTTGGAATCGGGCCTTATTATAAGGCATTTTAATTAGTTGCTTATTATTCTTTTGTTTTTAAAAGGAAGCCACTTTAAACCATTCGTGGCTAGTCATATTGGGAGATCCTTAAATCCACGAAGGTGATATGGTCACTGGCAGGTAAACTGAATCTCTTGCAAAGTCGGTTGTGATAGTTTTTCTTTTCTATGGCAACCATTTCCTAATTGTTTTGAATAACAAAGAATTGGGTAGTTATGGGGGACCTGAAGTATTAGGACGGGTAGAGGGATCATCGTTACTGGGGGGATAGCTCTTAGGACATGAGGAAGAAGATACGGGCAAGGAAGGATAAGGAATGGAACAGGCAAGAAAGAATAAGGAATGGTGGTGGAAGCAAGACCAGGGGTGTGGGCGCAACTCTCAGTAAATCTCAACCCCTTTTCTTTGGGGAAATCTTCGCACGGTTAGAGTACTTGGGAGAGGAGCCTATAGCACATGAATTGGGTGGGTGGGGGTCTGGCATTCATGAACATAACTATAAAATATGTTAACCAGAGAGGCACCATGAGATTAAAATGCCAAGCTTAGGCATCAACGACTCTCTCCCTCTAAAACCACTACTTGGTATCCCAAGGAAGGTTGTGCGAACATTATCAAGCCTTCTGGAGAATGATCAGGTGTGATGGATAACATGGCCAATTCAGAATGACTGACGGTGAAATGTGTCGGTACATATGAGCCAATTTCTATGTAGGTATCACTTCCTAAGTGCACAGTGAACTATCGAATGATGACCGAAGATACTGGACAATGTCTCATTGGAGGCAATTGGAAAAATATTTCTTAAAAGACTCCTTCTAAGGACGGGCACAGGGACTCCTCAATTTTCTTTGTCATTGGTGAGAGTAGCTAATTCTCTAAGATTTTACATCAACTATGGAGATTGATAGCCCTGTCTATGATGCAGGTATTACAAAGAGTAAGAAGGAAGCTGACGTAAAGATTGCCTTACTAGAGAGGCTTATACCTAATACTTGCTATATCCATATTAACTTCAACTTCCAAAGTTTGAATAGTGGAGAGATGACATGCACTATCAGGTTCGCTGTAAGGTAAGTAATCCTACCTTTCTCTAAAATGGATATAGACTTTTCCCGATATGTATATATGTATACATTGTGCTAATGAAGGTTATTAAAACCAACAGTGAGGCAGTGATGTCGTAACCATTTCATGCTTGAATCATTATTAGATTTATTTAAACCTTCAAGGTGTTAAAGTATAATTTAGAGATTGCCTTGGAATGATTTAGTTGCTTTAAAGGCAGTTCGGAATGTTACCTTCAAACCCTCCTTGGCATAGTCGAGATTGGGGATGAATCATGAAAACCACCTCTATTGTGTATGAGACTATTTTTCCTTCTTGAAAAGAAATACCAAACCTGGTGGATATAAAACCAAGTCTGTCTCATATTGAAGTAGAGTGTTATTTTCTTCATATTACTTATGTTATGATTTATCAGGAGAGAGAGAGTAATCTAGGCAATGAGGATACAAATCTTGTAGCCTTAAGAGAACTTATTTCATTATTAAGTGCATGAAAGATAAAGTTAACCCTAGGTTGGGCATCACTAGAGTGATTAATTTAGGGTTGGGCATTGTGAGACATGTATCTCAATCTCTCAAGGAAGTGGTAAACTATTTTGATTGATAAAGGTTGATGTGATATGTATATATATACTAGGATGTTATATATAGGAGTTCAAAATCTAACTTATGTTGGAATTCAATTGTTCCAAGTATACCTAAGGGTCGAAATCAGATTATTATCTTTTATAAATCAAACCTTTTTAGGGTTGAAAGTTTGACTCAAATCAAAACTATTGATATGAAATGTTACTATTCTTTTAGACATTATATTGGTAAGGAAATACCTTGAATTCTATGTATATTCATGTTACATAAAATGTGAATTCAAGCAATGCCAAGTGGTCTAGGAAAGACTAGAAGTATTTGTTCTTATATTTTGCTACCATTAAGCTATTACCTTTGGAAAATGAGGATGTTTGATATTTTTCCATGTATTGTTGTTAGAGAAGCTAAACCTTAGTATTGAAACATGGAAGCTATAGAAAATCTATAACTTTTATGTTGAATATGACATTGTACATATATAATTGATTGACAATGAAAGGTCAAGAAAACCAAGAACAAGACTGGAAGAGTCTTTATAATACCTTAAGAGATTCTATGATAATGTCAAAACTCGATTCAATGCATCAAAGATGTTGGGTATTGAATCTTGAGAGTAAAATGACAGGAAGTCATAAACCCTAGATATTGCAAGATTGCAATAAGGGACTTTTAAAAAGGTCTGAAATAACTAAATCTTTACATTATATGTGTATCTTGGATTAAGGATTAGTTCTAAGTCAAATTGGCTAGAATGGATTTTCTATACTGTCTAGTTTGTGTCTAAAGTACCAAGTAAAGTAAGTAAAACTATAGGATGAGATAAAATCTAAGATGAGTTAGGATTGTGTGTCTAGATGGCATGATCAATCAAGATGATCATACTTAGCTAGAAGGGATCTAGAGTTGTATGGTCGATTGAGTTTTTTAGGACACGTCACCAAGATTTAGATGGAGAAACTTGATAGTTCCTTATATCTATACCCTTCGTGAAGGGACGGGTTTCTTCAGTTGAAGAAACATGGGAGACCAGAAGGTCTTTGGTTGGGAGGAAAAGCACTTGGATGATGCTCTCCCTCTATAGTAGAAGACTCACCAAGGCTCGTGAAGATAGTTAACCATTTTCCTGATGCAGTGAACTCCATGGTATGGCTTTTGACAGTCAAACTTATGAGGTAAAACTATTCTTTTGTCAATGGTATTTTATGCAATATATTAGAAAAGTGTAAGAACTTCTCTTTGATTCTACTTGTGATTATATATGACTTCATATGTGAAATTAACTAGAAATGTTGTACTCAATTTCTTGTGCTTATGCAAATGTTATTTTAAAAGAATAAAAAAAAATAAAAAATTCTCTCTGATGTTTACTAAGTTCATTTACCCTCTAGTAAATTCTTGAGTTTACTCGAGTAATAAAAGGTGGGATGTTACAAATTTCATATTGACTAACATCACACCCATTGTCATTTGCATCATTTGGTTGCTCTACACATTGATCAATTTTTTTTGTAATGTCAACACAATCTGAAATTTATTGTTATATAAATCAATAGACTTTTCAATGTTATCAATGGGTAATAATGTTTATTCAAGGTCCTTATGCATGTCACAATATACAACCTATTTATTCAACCATGAACCCCTCTTTTTATCGATGTGCGTATCATCATCCTCTTCATACATCACAAATTTTTCTATGTCTACATCATATAAGAAATCATGGGTATTAAGGACATAAATAAATTCATCAACATCTTTATCTTCTCTACTTCTGTGTTTAGGATCAAAATATTGAAAACACACCTTATTTTCTTCAAATTCATCATCACTCATAGAGTTAGTGTTCTCCATTGATAGCATACCTCAACTACATTCCATGTAAATTCATCAAATGGGATTTTTTCATTCACTTGCAAACAAGAAACTTCATGAGAATTTATATCATTGCATCCATGTGTAGAAATTACTTCAAATCCACCCTCATGGAAGCATTCAAAGTCTTCAAAAGAGAAATCAAAAACATCACTCTCATCATGATCCTCTTGACCAACCGATTCATCATGAAATAAACTATGTTCAACATTTCCAGAATGGATGCTTAAAATTTCATTTTTAAGATCAGGATCACTGATTTACGATGAGAAATCAGCAACACTTGAAAGTGTATCTTTATCTTCATCACTGGTATATAGATATGCATATATTCTTCTTGTGGACTGATTACAATCAATATATTCATCCATACAAGATGGTTGTTCATTTTCTGATATACCCTTTTTGCTTGTTTGCATTATTTTCTGAATTTTCTCAATAGGAAAGCTACCATCAACATCTTGAGACATCATATTTTGTGCATAGTCACACTAGGCTCCTTCAACACTCTTTACCCATTCAAGTACCTACTAAAAAATGTGAGGTTTCAATTCTTTTGGAAAGGTACTCAACCCTTGCTCAAAGATTTCAAAAAATAAATCAATGAATGTTGTATCCTAGGTCTAAAATTTTTGGGACCTCCAAAAAGGCATCCAAAAATCATGAGAACAAATCATAGGGTGATTCTACCTTGTGGCTCTTCATATTACACAACTCTTGAATAAAATACATTTGGTCAACATTACTAAAATTTTGTTGATTTTCAACTTGGAGCTTACTATGATTTGTGTGTTGTAGTGATGGACAATACGGAATAGCAGAAGCATTGCCCTCTTGGAATTCATTTCTATTATTTGATCCATGAATTCAATTTTCATGAGGTGTGCTAGGATAACCAACACTTGTAGCCATATATCCTTTCATCATTGAATATTTCAAATTGTTCTCAATATCCATGAAAATTTGATATGCTTGATGTAATGTTGTAGGCTCTTTATCTTTTAAGAGATAGCTCATTTCTTCATCAAATGTATCAAAGTATACAATTAGACATACTAGACCATTTGGTCTCAAGCTTTGAGGAATGTCACCTAATATGTTTAAAAAATAGATATTGAAGGTCGAGACTAACTCATCTTCTGTTTTTTGGGTGTTATTAAGTTTTTGTCTCACTTAATGCAAATTAATTATTTCTCCAAAAGGATCTATGAATTTTTCCTTGAACTAATTCAATGAATAGATAGAACAAACATGCAAATATGAAAACCAATCTCTAGCATCTTTCTTCATAGATTGAACAAAGAACTTCATGACAACATCTTCATGACATATCTCATAATCTCCCATCAAATTAGAAAATTATTATAGATAATGAGATGCTGATTTTGATCTTTTCCCTTTGAACTTTGGAAAATATTCCCTAACTTGATTGGGAACATGGTTTGGGAAACCTTGAATACCATAAAAATTCAATGGGAGAAAAAATTATTTGATGACATGATAGGGGTTACACACTCTTCATGTTTACATCATGCACTCCACAGGGATGTACAAGTGAATGATACATTTTATTACACCCCTTTACAAACATAAAATATCAACTCTAATACTTCTGCATCTAAGATCTCTCTATTGGGTAGATTTTTAAAAACAAGCATACTTCATCATTACAACATAGAAGCTTCAAATTATAGATCAAAAGTATGAAAATAAATTTACCAATACCATTCCCATTCTTAGTGCTTCATTCACTTAATAGGGAATCGACATTTTTCAAGACTTGAATACTTCTCATAAACTACTTTCAAACATAATAATACTTTGTTTAAATTTATCAGAATACTTGGAAACTTGGAGCAGCTACTAACATTTCTTATTGACTGAAATTTTTTGTAGATCTGAGATTTTCTTCAAATCTTCGGTAGGTTCTTTGGACAGAGTCGCCACCTATCTTCACAGAGGAATGAATTCCAAGCATCATGAAGCTCCTCCAAAAATGAATTTCTTTCTCGGTCTTCTTCCCTAGTAGAGTCCCACAAATTCTTTGAAATTTTTCTACAACAAACTCACTTCCAAGTATAAAAAATTCTCTATATCTGAACCAAATGTTCAAATTTACCAAAATCTTGACTCTTTGATGTAACAGTCTACAATTGGAGATTCAAATTTCTCCCTAGCATAGTTGCCAATATGTTGGTTCTTTTTCTTGCAATCCATAATTCTAAGGAAAAAAACACAATGCCTAAACAAATGGATCAAGAAATCAAGACAAAGGTCTTACACTATCAAGAAATCAAGGACAAGAAAGGCCAATGAACAAGGCTATGATTAGCGTTTTGCACTTTGAGCTCCACAAAACTCAGGAGGTTGTTCCTATTAAAAGATCTGCACATTTAATGCTACATACACTAAACAACACATTACAAATTTCTAAGATGTGGATGATTCTTAGATAACTGAATAAAGGATGTTATACATTTCATTACATTTAGACATAATCCCTTTGCACCTTCAACCAACATTGAGAATAGATAAATTAAGAGATATCTTCAATTCAAATACACAAAGAAGTCACAAGACAATCATTCTCAATCATAACCCTTGTGTTTTTTAGTCTCTATGAAGATACAAAAAACATAATAAATTAGACTTGAAAATAGAAAAGATTCATTAAGGATTTAAATGGTGATTCCCTCTAGGGTTTGCACAAAAGAAAACACTAGAGTAGTGCCTTGTCCATAATAGAGTCAAAATGAAATACCTATCTAGTAATAGACTGAACACGAAACCAGTTACCATTAAGTCATTACTACATTACAATAATGAGGTATTTTAAAGACATATCTACAACATTCTTATAGATCTTGAATGTAACACAATATATTCAATATTTGATTGAAAACACACTTAATCTATTCTTTGAACAAAATCCATTAATCCAAACAATTATTGCAGCAAATGTGCAACAAAAACCATCATTGTACTTCATTACTTTGATAAAAAATATAATGCATACATTCAAGAGACATTATAGTATTATATTCTCATGATTTGAAAACTAATTTTCTTGCCATTAACATAAATGAATTACACCATTGGAACTCTGAAATCTAAAGAACTCCTAACCTAGTGATAACTCTGTACATAAATTACAATATATTCAACCTCGAGAAAAGAAGAACCCTTCCAAATGAAACTAAAAATTTAATTTTAAGAGAAAAGAGAAGAGAAGATAGAATCCCTAAAAAAAAACCACCATTGACACATGGCATCTTCAAATCCCTTGATTCTATAACAAAATGGAATTTAGAAAATGCCCCATTACTCTCCATCTTTGTCTTTACTTGTAAATCTTTTTCATTATTTTACCCTACTTGTAGAAAGTTATTTGCTAGATCCATTTTCACTTGCAAGTGAAAAGTATCACTCCTAGGTAAAACCCCACTTATTGGCAGTTGAAATTTTATTTAACTTGCATTTTAAACTAAGCACAAAGTCTTCATTTTCAACTTGTGTTCCCCTGCAACTAAGCTAGCATTTAAAAACATGATTTGAATCCTACTCTTCAACCTTCAAATTTTCCATTTCACATTGCACCTTATTTGCAATAATCCTATTCAACTTTATTTGCATTTTAGTATCCTTCTAAAATGCTCATAACAACATTGAAAATATTGCAAAGGTATTTAGAAATATTTCTTGGTCATGGTAATGAATTTTTGGTTGTTTTTCCTTCACAGACAACCAAAAAATGTATAAAACTTCTCCCAAACTGCTTCGTGGACATGATAAGTGGATTGGAGAAGCTTTTGGATGAAGAAACACTCATAATGAACCTGCACACATTCAAAAAATTTGTCCCAAATGCAAAAAACATGATTGATCTTTAACTTCAGCAAATAAGAGGAGTTTTCCAAATCATTCTAAATGATGCAAAGGAATTTATTTGGTTTTTTGGCATTAGAAAGAATAGGATGGTGTTTTCTTTGTTGATAAGCATTTGAAAATGTTTCAAACAATAATCAGAAAATTATAGGGGCATGAAACGAGTTGTATGCTATTTTTGGAGGGTGAAATAAACAAATATCACCCATTTGAAAGCCTCAAAACCCCCCCAAATCATCAAAATGTGGATGAGAGACCTATTCAACCAATAAAATTTTTTTGGGCAGCCTCAAAAGAGCCATAAAATGGCTTCCCTGCCAGCCTGCGCCCTTCACAAAACCTTTTTAAAATTCTGGCGGGCTGGTGTGGAAGGCTTTTGGTGTAAATTTTTTACTTTTATTTCATCTTGAAAGATTTAAAAATGTTTTCAAAGACCCCCCTAACATTTAAAACACCAAAAATGCTTTAAATCTTGCAAAATTTTGTAGGTTGCAAAGAGCAAAAACCAATTTTCTTGCTAGCAAAATGATGATTTTTTTTCTCACAAATATGACCACATGGAGCCATGATTTTTTGCATAGGGACATTATCAATTATTTATAACAAACCCATTTTAACAAAACTTTCATTGCCAAGAGATTTTTAGGACCTCCTTTGTAAATTGGCATGTCATATGCCTTTGCTGCAACTGTAATGCATTAAAATAATGCATCAGATGACCTCCTTTTTTGATGAAAATGGAGCTGGAGATTTTTTGAACCAAAATTAGAAATGGGTTGCCCTTGGAAATGCAAAGTTCAAAACTTTCCGAAACACCAATTTTGGCCTTGTTGTAGTAGAAAAGAACTAGATAACCTATCAAAACTCATCCTGCGAGCCTAAAACTTCGCTATACACATTACCATATACCAAATGAATATCCTCACCAATGGGATTTTCAATATTAGCTTTGAGTTACAAAATATTAATCGGCAAAATAGGCCTCTAGACCATATTCAACAAGATGCAAGCCTAGGCTCTGTTGATGCGTTGAAGAGATATAAGCAATTCAAAATTTGAAGGTTCAATCATAACCAAAAGAAGCATCAAATTATTGAAATCTCACTTGTTCTTGTAGATGATTTTGTATTGAACCAATCTACAATTGCACGTGCATCTCTAGATTTTGTAGCATCCTCAAATTTTAGTTGCTCTCTAGCAAGAGCTCTTTTCACACATGCACTTGCTCCATCATGTTATCCCTCATCATGTCCAACTTCAAAAAAAATCCCAATGTGATGGATATTATTTTCCTTATGAACTCTACATAACCAATAACACATTCTAGCATTTTTGAATTGACCCATGTAATTACCCGACCATATGAGATGTTCTCTCATTTGAATTCCCCTCTCTTTTAAATTTTTATAAAATATATCAAAACAATATTGAACAAACTCATATGAATGTAATTTATTATAACTTACATAAAAATGACACTCTCTAAAAAAAAAATTATTATCTCTCTACTTTCATCTACATGTCTATAAACAATATGAACAAGTATAGCTACTTGCACTTAATTAAATAATAATGTGATTGAATTTTTTCTTGTGGAGCAATAGTATAATTTTCAGCAAAATCAACAACTAACAATATAGTTCCAATTTGGAATATTTTTTTACATAAACGAAATTTATTATCAAGCCAATGAGCATACTAAGAGTGTTTAACATATTTAGTCACAATCTTATCTTTAAAGTCTTTAATAAATTCATGGACACTAAATTTTTCCACAATTAACTCACAACATTTTCCAAATTTTCCATCTTTTAAAGAATACTCAACATTTTAAATTTTTTTACGTCCACTAATTGTTATCCAAATTAATCTAAACTATTTTCATGCATACATTCTCCTAATAATGAAAAAATACCACATCTATCACATTCTCCAGAAATACATTTTTTTAGATAAAATAAGTTTCGATTAGAGGGTTCACAAAACAAACCTGCTATAAAATCTTTGATTCTTTCAGGTGGCATATTAATACCACAAATGTCCTATATAATTCGGTTAGCATGCAAATTTGCATCGTATATATCAAAAACTATCATAATAATAATAAAATTATACATGAGTCTTACAACAACAAGAAATTCATTGCTCATCTATTCTAACATACCAAGGTGTATAGTTTTCAAATGATCTTTGACTTATGATAATATTCAATGGTTAGATTGAATCATCTAATATTTTTTATATAATTTAGTTTGAGTCATATCTAAGAGATTCTTTGGATGAGGTTAATGAATTTTGGAACCCACCCTTAATTTTAAGACATCTCTAATGTTAGGTGATACTCTTGTATTATCATGCAAAAAACTTTTAATTAAAGATTTAATTTCATTAGTTAATTTCATGTTTGATCTTGGGAGTCTACCACTAAAACCCCAACATTTTTTAATTGGATCCTTTTCAATACTTTATCTTCTTTTAGCAGATCTTATCAAAATTTTAGGGTTTACTTTTATACATTTACTAATCTTACTTAAAATTCTTTTATTTGAAGTTTTTTTACTAACTAGAGCAATTGTTATTGCATGAAGATTTGCATTCTTGCCTTTAGATCGACTTTTCTTAGGTCTATAAAATCAATTTAGCATTAGAAACACTAGATATGACTTGTTCTAATGAATCATATATTTTTTTTGGCTTTACAAATATAGCTATTTTTTTCATCACATTTCTCATTTTTGACATTCTCATCAATTGCACCATGATTTGACATTGAAATCCTAAATTATTTTTATAAAAAATATTCCATATATTCTATTTTCATAAGTTCTCATTTGTTTCCAAGAAACTTTACCATAAAGGTTATCTAGCATGTTTTTTCAATTATAAAAATAATTTTCATCTTCATCCATACAAGGGATTTCATTTTCATCCATATAAGGGGTTTCATTTTCATTTTCAAACATAAAAGGGATTTCATTCTCATTTCCATCAATATGAGGGATTTAATCCTCATTTGCATTCTTATAAGATATTTCATCATTTTTTAATCTTTGCATTGTTTCAACCCTAGAATTATTGATACCATCAATGGTGTATCCAACTTCCTCTAAATAACTAAGATTAATATTACCAAGACTTGGGTTTAAAGACATACCTAGATAAATTGTTTGAATAGTTGCATTTTCTATATCATTCATAGGTGGATTTAAAAACATACCTGAAGTTGTTTGCATAAGTTCTATTTTCAAATCATTCAAATTTGAAGTTTAAGGCATAGTTGGGATTGTCTCCATAATTTAATTTTATTCCATATTCACCATCTCCACATTTGAATCATCTACATTCATCTCATCATTCATGGTTTCCTCTTCAACATTCATGGAACTAGATGCTTCCAAATTGTTCATTTGATGAATCCTTTCTCTTTTATCCCTTTGTCATTGTGCCTCCATTTCATTATTTTCTTGAATTTGTTTAGGTGTCATTAACTTTCTACATTTTTTTCCCTTTTCTTTGATCTCATGGTTACCAAACCCTCTTTGATAAAAATCAAATGATTCTTAACCTATTTTCAAATTTTCCTCTCCATGAAATATTCAATTAAAACTATGTAGTATGAAGATCCTTTCTTATATAAACTTTGAAGTACAAAAACATCAAGAATACATCCAAAAAAATTGTTTTCCCAAATATTCTTGTAATATATTTTTGTACTTGATTCCACTTCAGAAAATTTAACCTACACTTGTCTCTTCCAACAATTTGAATAGAATATACCCTGCACAAGATAAAATTGCAATAAAAAATGTAGAAAATCACGCTTTCAGACCATACTGCATAAAAGGATTATTCCAAAAAAATGTGCTTTATTAGTATTTTTCAAATTGGTAAAAATGACTATATAAGAAATATGTACGCATTATAAAACATGTACACATTATATTTAAGGAATGTATACACATTACATAACGTGTACATGTTCCCTTTACCTAACTGTTAAATAGATAATTTGTACATGTTTTATTTAAGTAATGTGTGTGTGTTTTAGTAACTCGTATGCATTATTAAAAATATGAATCTCCAACCCACATGCAACCTTGGTTTCAGGCTTGGGAAAGGCTTGGAAATCCATCCCTTACCCTTTGATTTGCAACTAAAACACTAAGGCAGCTTGAAGAAGAATGTCCAACTTTGGCAATATGGTTGATGAACTTTTTTTTTGAATCTATCTATAAAATTAAAACCCATTAGAGAACACGGTTATAGTTTCCAAATATATAATTTTTATTAGTATTGGATTATATTTGTTATTTTTTAATTAATTTCTAAGCAAACTAGTCCTTAAACTTTAAATATCAGGGTTTTGTTGATTTTTAATATCTTTTTTTCTGGTTAAGTTTCTTGTAGAAAATTATATGGCATCAATCTTTAGAAAATTATCTACACAATGAAAATAAAAGTCAAAAAATGTTTAGTATAGGTCTAATAATGTTATCTGTACATGTTGATTTTTAAAAACAACAATTAAGGCCAATAAAAGTTCAACAAAAAAAATATTCAAAAAAAATTGCAAAAAAATTTCCTCATCAATCTTCATGTTGGTATCTCTCTTTACCCAAAATTAATTAGCATACTTTTATTTGGGTCAAAAAGTGGTGTCTGTACATGTGCATGGTATGGTAAAAAAATAGGGACTTATAAAATGTGGTTTTTATACATTCCTATCAAAATTTAATTTCTATCATCTAGGTAGTTGGATAAATTACATATTTGGAAACTAGATTCAAAATTTTAAATTTCATATTACTAACTTTTTTTAAGATTCATTATGTAAGTGCCTCAAATTTTCAACCCAAGTGTGAAAAATTATGAAAAAAAAAGAAAAGACACTTCCACTTTATGAGATATTTGTGGACCCAACTTCTTGCATCAACCCAGGTATTCACCCCTTTGTAGTGTAAAGTTTGAGTTATTCTTCAAGACCCTCCCCAAGAACCCAAAACCTCATGTTAGCATGTTGAGTCACTCAACCACTTAGTTATTGACCTTTCATGGTCTGCACAATGTATTGTTAAAGATTTAATTGTTAGAAGGTCTATTAATTTAATAAAGGTTACTTTGTGTTAGATATAGAATAAGAAATATTACAAGTGTTACCTATGTAAATTAATTTAGATAGTAATTTAAATCTCACATATCCACATCAAAGACATATATAGGACCATTTTGCAGTAGGTTTGAAGGAAGCAAAACAAAATTGGGTGTAAAAATACACACTTGGCCATAAATAGATTTGATATAAATAGGTATTAAAGGCAACAACACTCAAATAGTTTTTCATCTCATTGTGACTACCTTTTACGTATTGCATTTAATATTGAATGCATGCCACCATAGAGGCGTGTAGATGTCTCATAGCAACAAAAATGTGATCTGTTTTAAAATTAAGAAAATGTGAATCTGAGGTTCTCGGTAGTGGTAATTCTAGATAATATTGTAATGATGATATTGCCATTTTAATCTATGAACTATACAAATGCAAATTATTAATTCTTAGTTGGAAACTTTTGGAAATATTTTAGTACTACTATCAACATTAGATATCATCCTCTATATTATAAAATTTGCATCAAACTATGACATCCTCTATATTTGATAGATAAAGTGAATATTCTATGAATAGCATAGCACAATGCATTAATTTTTGTTCATATTTAGAGCACACAAAATTTAGGAAATATTTCTAGAAACAAAAATCCCACATAAACATAAAATCTAAGTTGAAAACTGTATTATTAAGATTTAGCCATGTTTGTTTCCAAAAATTATCTTATGAAATCTATCCATATTTAGTAAGGAACCAAAGATCATATAGCTTTCAAGTTTCATTTATGGAGGAACTTAGCCTAAATACACTATCTTTTTCCAACAAAAATCCAACTCATGGTTGGGAAAGTATAACCAGCTTGAATTCATGACATCAACATCAATGCCAACATGAGTAAATGGGGACACAAAATTAGGTGTGTAATTTTCTTCTAAGCTCCTAAGTAATCAATAGTAGAGCATAAAAAGTTGTTATTGACCTTGGAAAAAACCATGTAAATTAATTGTGTAATAAAATTTGAAGTTTGGTTTAGGAACTAATATGTAATGGTTTGAGGCCATGAATTGTAAAATGTAATGACAAAGATTTTTGGAGTAGAGGAAATTTAACCCAGATACTTGTGTTGCTTTGCACATTGTTAAGGAGACTTTGATCTTGTGAAACACCTTGCCACATATATGTCACCAGGTTTTCAATTTTACTGTGGGGCTTGTTTGTAGTATGTGATTCATCAATATTCGAGAGAAGTATCACAATTTACAAGACCATACTGTATGTGTACAAAATAAATATTATTTTCATTGCTTGAGATACATATTGCATTCATGAACAAGACACATTTGTATCCAAGTTATCCAAATCATTGGAAAAGTGATTCATTCCACATGTATCCATCATCTAGTATATTGTTTATGATTTTATGGTTGCAATATTCTTCCTTTAAGGTAATTTATTAGTTTATTCATTGATCTTGTGCTCCTCCACTCCGAGCCTTCTCAATTTAGGAGATCCCAAAACCAAACCAAAGACAACCTTGACTATAATACCTTCACATATCCTAATATCAATAGTCTCTAGCACCTAACACCTTTGGAGAATTAATACCACAACCATGTCTGTCAATCCTTTACATCTTAACAATTTTAAACTAATCAAGATTTCAAAAGAGGAAAGCATGGCTCCCAACTCTTTGTCAAGAAAATGGTCATTATCAAAAATAATAAATTTCTTTAGGCCTTTAAGATTCTAACCCAATGTTTACAAAGTACCAAGTTCCATCACAATAATCTGAAATCCCACCAAGACCAATTCCTCAAGACACAAACTCACATTTAGTCCAAGCAATTTCAAGTTAGGCTAGTTAGCAAGTAGCAGTTATGCAACTGAAAGATTTTAATCAACTGGAAATTATTAGCTATTAAAGTCACGTCCTCATTGCTTTGATCAAGAGGTAACCTCAAGTCCAAGACATCAACACTCTTGAACACTACTAAACGACAACATGGTGGAGTCCTTCTATGCTCCCACCATCATTGAACACTAGTTTTCTCATTTCTTTGCAATTTTTGGAAACATGTAAGAGAAGTACATTCGTAATAGTCCTAGATCTTCTTAAGCAAAACTATTCAACATAAGGAAGTTATTTTACAAAGAATTATAAATTCAAATCCCCATCTCCAATTTCTTCATAACTAAACAATTCCAACTTATTCAATTTGGAGCAACTCCTCAAAATCCAACCTAAACCTATATAACCACCTCCAATACCTATGAAACATAGTTTTCTAATGGTAGCTCCCCCTAAGTCCCATCCAAACTAAACTAGTGTTAAATCTCTCAAAGGCTTAAACTCCACCGATGACCCAAAAACACTTCAGACTCAAACCAACCAGTTCTAATGAAGTGAGATTGACACTACCCTTTGCAAGGCCTTACAAACCATAAGAATTTATAGGACAAGCTTAAAACCTCAAATTATTCAAAATATTACACCACTCACCTATATAATTTAAAAGATCAATGAAAAATCATATCCCTTTGCAATTAACCATAGGTAGATTTCAAAACATGAAAATACTACCTCAGTAGGACTTTAACTAGTGCTCCATGGGGATGCATCGCCCCCCAAATTTCAGCCGTCTCTCCAACTTGGATGTTTTAGAGACTAGGGGATAGTTGGGAGACATCCCCCACCATTGCTAAGATGTGGAAAACTCCAAAAAAAATGTCTAGAAAAATAAGACATCTTCAAGATGTATTAGGGACTCCCAACCCTCCCTTGAGCATCTTGGAGATTCCCACACATCCCCCACACTAGAACATCAAATTTTTATTTTTTTAAAAATTTCTTTTAATTTTATTGATATTTGTGCCTACAGACGAACCTTAAAGGATTGTGGGACCCATCTAAAAGCCTCTAAACTAAATAATACACTCTCATTTTTCTTATTTTATCTTTGATGTTTCACAACAACTAGGTAAAGACAAGGAAAAACAGTGAGAAGAGTGAGTGAAAGAGTGATTTTTGAGGTACTGCAAGTCCATGAGGGATGAAAAGGAAAAATAAGAAGAGGAGGATAATTCTACACTAACTTTGAAGTATTTTTCAAGCACAAGGTAGGTTTTTATGACTATTTTCAGAAGTTTTTTCACACTTTTTAATATTTTTTTCCAAGTTCTTAGATTCATTTTGAAAATGTATTTTGATGTTGAATCTTATGATTGGAATTGAAATTAACACATGAATATGCATTTGCAGCCATGTCTATGAAATTATGATTAAAAAATTAATCATAATTTCATAGATATGGATGCACATGCATATTCATACTTTTAATTCAAGTCTCATTGTTTTTTTTTCCATGTTTCCATCAAGATTCAAAATGAAATTTTAAAATTTTATTTTCAAATTTATTAAACTAGGATAAAACTAGGCACTTATAGATTTGTTTTTTGCAATGTCACAATAATCTCTCATGGAATGAGGGATCATGAGGTTCATTCACATAGTGATACTAATTCTAAATATGCTCTTGAGGCTAAGGGGAGTGACCATGGGGTTGGGTGTGAAGCCCAAACTAGTTCCATGGAAAGTGAAGAACTTACTTTAGTGTGCCATTCTATATTATTGAAAATTATGCAAAGGGTTCTTTTGATTGAAAAACTCCTCTCAAACAATTTTCAACAAAATACTAAGTAGGAAAGGGGCAACATCTGGTGGAACAAGGAGGTGGAAGTGCAAATTTTGTGGTGATGAGTGGTCTAGGAGCATTACTAGAGTTAATGCACACCTTCTTTTGAATAAAAGGTGTCGAGATATGTGAATATTTCAAAAACTTAGAAAACGTAAAATACAAAGGTTAAATAAATAAGTTATTGAGTGTTTCAAATGATATTCTAGCTACACATGTGCCTACTAATTTTCTTCATAGGAAACATCTTCAATATAGGCATCCATAAAGATCTAGCTATGTAATACCCCTCCGTTTTTCTCTATTGTGCGAACAATGTTGTTTCCCCTTTTATGATTTAGTATTGTGTTGTACTTTGACTATGTACTTGATTATAGTTGATCCCTGTTTTATTGTGATGTACCTTGATGTGATGATACTATATTTTGATGTTACTATTATATCATGTTCTGAATTAGCATAAGTGGATATTTAATATTATGATGTTTTATACTTTTGATTATGTTGCTATGTTAGATGCATTAGTTAGTACTACTGTATTGGTGAAGAGGATGGTATTGCATCACTCGCTTGTGAGTGCCCTTTGATTTCATGATTTCCTCTTCACGGTGTGCCTTATTTATGACGTATTATTGCATGTGGATATATTCTTAGTTCGTAGGTTGACAGGTACAGGACATCGACTCCACCTGGTTTCACAGGTTTGAGTGTGTCCAAGGCCCAATGACATTCGATTGGGAGATAGTAGCTAGGATTTCTGTGCCAAGTCGTCACCCTGGTCATAGTGTGTCGTCAGTCCTAGTGTGGTCCAGTTGTTTTATATTGTTCATTTTGCCTTGTTTCAATTTATTTTGGAAGTTAGAAAGATGTTAAAGTATATGCTTTGTAGTTATGTTGGTGAGTAAATTAATCTGGTTATATGTTTGAAATGTGATTTAAGTTATTAATTAATTTAATTTAATCTCGTTGTAGATCAATTATATTAATTAATTAATTAAATTATTTGTGTTGAAATGAATTAGATTATTCATTTTGGAAATGCATGTATATTTGGTTTGAAAATGAAAATAAAAGAAAATGGTTAAAAAGTTCATTTTAGTGAATTTTTGAATTCAAAAATTAGAAAAGGGAAGATATTTGCATTTTTGTTTTCGAGAATTGACGAGGGTGGTTGTAGGATTTTTTGAGGAAAATTTCATTATTATTAAATTTTTGTTTACAAGTTGGTTTTTCATGAGTTTTGAAAAAATTCAAAGGAAAAAGAGGAAGAAATTGTTGAAGTTTGTGGGTTTTTAGAAAAAGCTAAAAGAATCTGTGGAGTTAAAAAGGGAAACAAGAGCACCATCAGGATCTTCTATCATCTTAAAAAAAAATCAGGTTCATGTCTTTTAAATGTTTGCTTTTGAGTTTTCTTTTGAATTTTAAATAGTATGGTTGAAGATCATGTGGAAAGAGTCCTTGAATTTTGTTGTTTGCATGCAATTGAAACAAACATGAAATGTTGTTATCCAAATTAGCAAGAAAACCCCTCTTTAAAATAAAATGCTTCAAAGGAAATGATGTTTTTTGAGTATAAATGATGGTTTCTTATATATATATTTTCTGGTTTCTCAATTTGTTTTGTTCATGTAAACCAAAAATATTATATATGTATATATATATATATATTTATACATATATATATATATATATTTTGATATATATATATATATACATTTATTTATATTTTATATGTTCCTAAAGGAGGGGTTATGCTAGCCGATTTTGTTTTGAAATCATAGGCGAATGAATTTTCGTAGGGTTTAAAACCTTGTTGTTCTTGTTTTTTTTTTTTTAAATTTAATGAACAAAAAGGGTAGAGTTTTGCGGAGGTCGCTGGGGGCTCACCCCCACTATGCCCCCCATGGGAGGTGACTGGAGGGAGCCATGCCCAGTGTGCCCCCACTCCCTTCACACTGTCGCAGTCGTCGTCGTATGGAAGACTGTGTTTACACACAGTCGCCCCCATTAATGGGGGTTAGCTGTGTGTAAACACAACCGCCCATAGTGATTAGGGCATGGCTAGGGGATACGTAGATTGTCTTTTTTTTTATTGTTTGTTTGTTTGTTTGTTTGTTTTTTTTTAATATTATATTAATATTTACTATTATATATTTTTAATATTAAATATTAATATTTATTATTATAATATATAATATTAATATAATATAATATATATTAAAGTGATATTATGTATTTGGATGAGTTAGTTGGGTAATTTGTTTATATGTTAAATAATCCGTTTTGGGGATATTAAATATTGATTTAAATCAATGGGTTGTGTTAAATGTCAAAGTGAGAATTAAATTATGAAGTTTTTAGTTGAGCTAGCAGTTGAAATTTTAAAGGCATAATTGTAAAGTCAAACATAGAAATTAAATGAATTGTGTTTAGTATCGTAGTTATTTGATGTTTTATTTTGCAATAAACCTTTTTGCAATTTCTAAACATTATGTTCTGAAACATAGAAATATAAATGATTACTCATCCTCAATGAAAACATTTAGGGAAATTAAACTTTTGGTTTGAATTCATCCTTCGATTGAAAGAGAAGATATTTAATTCAAATTTTCTTAAGGAAAATAAGTACTGAATGTTAACATTAGAATGGATTTAGAATATTCAAAGGTAGTTAATTTCATGTGCCTTCAGTGAATATTCCCTTCATGTTCTTGTTTGGGAAATGGGTTAAATGAGTGTTTAATTCGTAAATCTTCGAGAGGATCTTAGAGGATGGGGGTTATCGTGTCATGTGTCAACCTGTTGAGAATCCCTAGGGATTGCCTTGGGTAGTGCATTAAACTATAACTAGTTTGTGACCTAGTTAGTATGAACGAGATTATGTTGATTGTATGTCATGGCTAGGGAGGTGGTATCCTTACGTTGCACTTATGTACCCTTTGGTTGTGGAGTTGTTCCACGTGTTGTCTTAGAGGAGTAGCTTATAATGAGGGCCGGCACACAAAGTGGTGCCAGGATAACTCATTGCAAGTTAGTTAATTCAGTGATAACTTAATTAATTGATTAGAGTACCACATAGTATCAAACACTTAATAAGATAATTATGCCTCACTCATGAACGCAAGGGCTTGTTAAGACTTGGGTTGAGATGAGAAGGCTTGGAATGGCAAGATTGTTATCTTGTCTCTATGAAAGATAGCATATTCCACATTAGATTACATGAGGGGCCGGAAGTCGTTAGAGGTTACCAGGATAACCCAAGTTGGGGGCTGGGACCTAGGAAGACTCGCCAAGATAAACTATGTGACATTGTGATGACACTTATCCTAAGTCAACAGTATGTTCACATCAGTGATGGAGTTGATTATATAATTCTAGAAGCATTGTAACCATTGTGTTAGTGATGTCATTGTATTTATTTTAGTTTGATTGTGTTAGCCTATGTCTAGAGGTAGATGTCCTTGGTTAGAAATCCTTGTTACTATCTCCTAGCACGGGGGGTGGACCTTTGGGTTCCACTTGGTTGGGTGGAATGTGCACCTTTATCTGTTGGGCTTCCTTTATATTCATGTGGATGAGACTTCTAGTTGGAGAGCTCATGGTTTCTGTTGGAGTTCTTGTTTGATTTCATTTAAGTTGTTCTTGTAATTTATTACCCCTCTATTATTATTGAGGTGGAGGTTTTAATTGTAATTATGTTTTGGACTTGCCTCATTTCGGGGAATGAGATTTGTAACCCTATTGTTTAATTATGATTAATGAAATTGAAAGTAATCTCTTATGCTTGTTGTAAAATTATCTTCTTGAAATGTATGTGTTATTTTATTAATTAAATAATTGACGTGGTTTATATTCATGGTTTTTGTTGAGGTTCTAAGTAACCTTTGTCTTGAAACCCTAGAGGTTGTTGGCTTTAGTTAGTGAACTTACTTATTATTTATAGTTTAAAAAAAAAAAATTAGTTTGTTTCTATAGTTAATTACAACTTCCTCCAGGGTTGCGTGGTGGGGCGTTACACATGGTATCGGAGCCTAGGTTTAAACACTGGGTACTCTAGGTTTATGATGGAACCATTAAGCTTTTAGTTGTTTAATTTTTGAGTTTTATATCTTGCCTAATACCTTGAAGTGTCTATGCAGGAATATGCCTCCCAAACACGAAAGAGATAGAGGGCGTGGTTGCGGCTATATAAATGGTCGTGGTGAGAGTCAACATGACTCTCCTCCTCTAGCTTCTCTTATCCTAGATCGAGAGGAACAACATGCATCTCATAATATACCAGGGGTCGGTAATCATCCACATGATCCACTAGGGATTGAGGCTGCATGTAGAGCATTTGAGGAGGCTTTGGCAATCCTTGGTCCGAGGCAAGTAGAGGTTCAGGTTAATCTAGTTATGAGGGAAGTTCCTCCCCAGTCTGAGTCACACATGAGGGACTTACTCAGGGCATATCCTCCATTATATGATGGATCAAGTACTGGTTTAGAGGCCGAGACTTGGCTTATAGAGCTAGATAGGTGTTTTTCCATGCACCCATATGGTAGTAACACCAGAGCTCGTTATCATGCAGTTGAGAGGGTTTGCATCCACATGGTGGAGACTAGAGGAGGAGAAGCTCCATATTGACATTCAAACAGTATCTTGGGAGATCTTCCTAGAGAGATTCAGAACTCGATTCTTATATGAGCATTGGCATCAGCGTCAAGGAGACGAGTTCCATGCCTTGTGTCAAACGACATTATCTGTTGAGCACTATGAGCGACACTTTTATGAGTTCAAACAGTATGTAAGGATTGGTGACGACGAGGGTATGTTGGTACAACATTTTTTCGGGGGCTTAAATGCTCATCTCAGCGGTGGTGTGAGGGTTTTCGAACCCAAGACCATGGAGGTGGTAGTAGAAAAAAAATTCCTTGTTGTGGAGAATATAAGTATTGCACTTGGAGGTCACATGAGTGTTCCAGTTGGTAGTAGTTTAGTGATAGGATCTAGTGCTACAAGAGGGCAACCTTAGGTCCATCTCAGGCTGGTTAGCAGTAGTAGGTATCACAAGGGAAACATAAAGGTTTCAGCTGAGGCAGGGGGATAGAAATTGGAGGTGTGCAAAATGCTTCATCTATGAGCATCTAGCATAGAGTTCATAGTCTACTTTTAGGGGTAGTGCGCAACAGTCTAGCACACCATCTAGGGGTAGAGGTTATGGCAGAGGTATTGAGTGTTTTACATGTGGTCAATAGGGTCACATGGCTAGAGTGTGTCCTAATAGGGGCACATCTAGATTTTCACAGGGACTGGCGGCATCTGAGTTGATAGTTGGTGATGTAGGCATAGGGCATCGGGTTTTACAGTGGTTGATAACTGCCAAATAGAGCATCATGGTACTATCATCGAGACATATGGTATGTTGATGGGTAACCCAGTTACCATCTTATTTGATTTAGGAGTGTCAAACTCCTTCATTTTGACATTAGTCATGTCGCGATGTAGACTAGGTGCAGTAAGGCAAGTTGATAGGTGGCAGGTAGAGCTAGCTTCGGGTGCAAAAGTTGCATCACTTACCCTTGTGCCAGAGTGTAGATTGGAGATTGGACCTCTTTAGACTATGATGGAACTCTGAGTTATTCCTTTGGGTTCTTATGACATCATCATAGGGATGGATTGATTGGAGGCACATAGTGCGGTCATGGATTGTTGACGGAAGTCGATTTGATGCATTCAGGCATCTGGTAGAGAGGTAGAGATAGTGGGTGTCTAGAGGCTAATTTCTTTGAGGGTCATCTCAGCTATGCAGTTGAGAAGGTGTGTATGTCAGGGTTGCCAGTTTTTTGCTGTCATAGTGGATGAATTGGATCTAGGAGGTGGAGAAGAGAAAGTCTCTCTTGATATTCATCCCATCCTTCAGGAGTATTTCGATGTCTTTCCAGATGAGATTCCAAGGATGCCACCTCAAAGGGACATAGACTTTAAGATTGATCTTATACTTGGATCAGAACCCATTTCTCAAGCTCTGTATTGTATGACCACCCAGGAGTTGAAAGAGCTTCATTTATAGCTTGAGGAGTTGTTAGAGAAGGGCTTTGTTCACCCTTGTGTTTCACCATGCGGAGCACCAGTCATCTTCGTGAAGAAGAAGGATGGTTCACTTTGATTATGTATTGATTACCGATAGTTGAACAAAGTGATCATCAGGAACCGATATCCACTTCCTAGGATCAATGATACTTTTGATCATATCAAGGGTCCCACCATCTTTTCAAAGATTGATCTTAAGTCAAGATATCATCAGCTTTCGATCTTTGACTCAGATATCCATAAGACATCATTTTGAATGCAGTATGGTCACTACAAGTTCACAGTAGTACCATTCGGGTTGACGAATGAACCTTCTGTGTTCATAAGTTTGATTAATGGTGTATTTCATACATACCTAGACAAGTTTGTCCTTGTGTTCCTTGATGACATTCTAATATATTCTAGGACTATGGTAGAGCATGAGGAACATTTGCGATAGGTATTGCAGTTCTTACGGGATAATCAGTTGTTTGCTAACCTATCGAAGTGTGATTTCTTCAAGTCTGAGGTACAGTACCTTGGCCATATCATCTCAGGGAAGGGTATTTCAGTGGATCTTGCAAAGATCCGAGTGATCTTAGATTGGCCTACGCCCATGAATGTGGTAGAGATACATAGCTTTATGGGGCTAGCGGGTTATTACAGATGCTTTGTGCAGGATTTTTTGAGGATAGGTTATCCTATCACTACCCTTCGGAGGAAAGGGAAGAGTTTTGAGTGGTCCGAGAAGTGTGAGGAAGCGTTTTAGAATCTTAAGGAGATACTGACTAGTGCACCAATACTAGCTATACTGGATCCGACTGGGCACTTTGTAGTTTATATAGATGCATCCATGGAGGGTCTTGGTGTAGTGTTGATGCAGGAGGGTTGAGTCATTGCATATGAGTCATGGAAACTCAAGGATCATGAGTTGAACTACCCCATCCGTGATCTTGAGTTAGTGGTAGTTGTGCATGCATTGACGAGATGGAAGCATTTCCTTCTTGGCCATAGGTTTGAGCTGCATAGTGATCATAGGAGTCTTAAGTATATTTTCATGCAACCCAACCTTAATGTTAGGCAGAGGCGTTGGATGGAGTTCCTCTGTGAGTATGATTTTGAGGTGAATTAAATCCAAGGGAAGGAGAATGCAATAGAAGATGCACTCAGTAGACAAAGACATGAGATATCCAAGTTGACTCTAGTTGTGGACTTGCGGAGTCAGATTTTTTCTGCCCTTCCAACAGAGTTGGTACAAGGAGGTCAGGACAGTGATAGAGGCAGGTAGACCTCTTGAGGGCAGACATTCAAGATATTCTTTGGATTCAGATGAGTTATTGAGACACACGAGATGCATATACATTCCTCCTTCAGATTGTCTTCTCACCTTGGTCATGATGGAGGCCCATCGTGCATCTTATTCAACCCATCTTGGGGTGAAGAAGATGCATACAGATTTGCGTCAATTGTACTTTTGGCCATGGATGAAGCGAGATATCATGGATTATGTGTCATGATGTCTAGAGTGTCAGTGAGTTAAGGCTGAACATCAGCATCCAGTGGGGCTCCTGCAACCACATTTAGTACCAGAGTGGAAGTGGGATATAATCTTATTAGATTTCATTGTTGGTTTACCCAACTCTTCAAGACAACATGATGTGATAATGGTGACAGGTGATAGGTTGACGAAGGTGGCACACTTCTCACCTATGTGCTCATCCTATACCACATCGTTTGTAGCTAGAGTGTTCATGGAGGACATAGTGAGGTTACATGGTATTCCACATCGGATTATCTCTGACAGGTATCCAATGTTTACCTCAGCTCTTTGGACATCATTGCAACATGCAATGGGGACATAGTTGAACTTCACTTTAGCTTATCACCCAAAGACAGATGGACAGACTGAGAGGGTCAATTAGATCCTTGAGGATATGTTGCGTATGTATGCCAGAAGACACGATGGGAGGATTATCTCTATTTGGTAGAGTTTTCCTATAATAATTTGGTTTCTAGAGTTCCATTGGCATGCCTTCGTTTCAGGCATTGTATGGAAGACCATGTCGTACCCCCTTGAGTTGGAATTGACTAGAGGACAAGATAGTGTTGGGTCTTGAGATGTTGCAGGATATGGAGCAGCAGATGGATAGGATTAGAGAGCACTTGGTGGTAGCACATGATAGGAAAAAGAAGTATCCAGCTGTGTATAGAGTGGATCATAAGTTTGTTGTAGGTGATAGATTCTTCTTGCGGGTGTGTCCGCAAAAGAGTCCCATCTATTATGGAAAGGGATCTAAGTTGGCACCTCGCTTTGTCAGACCTTTCAAGATACTCAAGAAGATTGGTCTGATTGCTTACCATCTTGCTTTACCACCCAGTCTCTTGCGCATTCATGATGTGTTTCATGTTTTAGTTCTTTGGTCGTACCATCTAGACATTTCTCATGTCCTTGATTGGAATGCATTATAGGTAGAGGACGGGCAACTGGCTTTGGAGCCCATGGCCATCATGGAGCGCAGAATGCTCACCATTTGAGGGTGAGATATTGATCAGGTTAGGATCCAGTGGGATCCTAGGGATGACACATCATCCACATGGGAAGATGTAGCTAGAATGAGGGAGCTTTATCCCTATTTGTTCGCAGGCTTCCAGGAGTAAGCTTGACCCTAGGGGGGGAGGATGTAATACCCCTCTATTTTTCTCTATTGTGTGAACAATGTTGTTTCCCCTTTTATGATTTAGTATTGTGTTGTCCTTTGACTATGTACTTGGTTATAGTTGATCATTGTTTTATCAGGATGTACCTTGATGTGATGATACTATATTTTGATTTTACTATTTTGTCAGGTTCTGAATTAGCATAAGTGGATATTTAATATTATGACATTTTATGCTTTTGATTATGTTGCTATGTTAGGTGCGTCAATTAGTACTACTGTATTGGTGAAGAGGATGGTATCGCATCACTCGCTTGTGAGTGCCCTGTGATTTCTTGATTTCCTCTTCACGGTGTGCCTTATTTATGACATATTATTGCATGTGGATATATTCTTTGTTCGCAAGTTGACAGGTACAGGACATTGACTCCACCTATTTTCACAGGTTTGAGCGTGTCCAAGGCCCAATGACATTTGATTGGGAGATAGTAGCTAGGATTTCCATGTCAAGTCGTCACCCTGGTCATAGTGTGTCGTCAGTCCTAGTGTGGTCCAGTTATTTTATATTATTCATTTTCCCTTGTTTCAGTTTATTTTGGAAGTTAGAAAGATGTTAAAGTATATGCTTTGTAGTTATGTTGGTGAGTAAATTAATCTAGTTATATGTTTGAAATATGATTTAATTTATTAATTAATTTAATTTAATTAATAAATAATTTAACCTCGTTGTAGATCAATTATATTAGTTAATTAATTAAATTATTTCTGTTGAAATGAATTAGATTATTCATTTTTGGAAATGCATGTATATTTTGGAAATGCATGTATATTAATGGGGGTATGTTGTGTGTAAACACAGCCGCCCATAGCGATTAGGGCGTGGCTAGGGGATACATGGATTATCTTTTTTTTTATTATTTGTTTGTTTGTTTTTTTTTTTTTAATATTAATATAATATTAATATAATATAATATATATTATTATTATTCATAATATTATAATATTAATATAATATAATATATATTAATATTTATAATGTTATAATATTAATATAATATATATGAAAGTGATATTACGTATTTGAATAAATATTTGTGTATTAAATAATTAAATATGCATATTATTTGATATAATTATATTTGGATGAGTTAGTTGGGTAATTTGTTTATATGTTAAATAATCCATTTTGGGGATATTAAATATTGATTTAAATCAATGGGTTGTGTTAAATGACAAAGTGAGAATTAAATTATGAAGTTTTTAGATGAGCTAGTAGTTGAAATTTTAAAGGCATAATTATAAATTCAAATTAAATGAATTGTGTTTAGTATCGTAGTTATTTGATGTTTTATATTGCAATAAACCTTTTTGCAATTTCTAAACGTTATGTTCTGAAATGTAGAAATATAAATGATTGCTCATTCTCAATGAAAACATATATGGAAGTTAAAATTTTGGTTTGAATTTCATCCTTCGATTGAAAGAGACAATATTTAATTCAGATTTTCTGAAGGAAAATAAGTATTGAATGTTAGCATTAGAATGGATTTAGAATATCCGAAGGTAGTTTATTTCATGTGCCTTTAGTGAATATTCCCTTCATGTTTTTGTTTGGGAAATGGGTTAAATGAGTGTTTAATTCATAAGTCTTCTAGAGGATCTTAGAGGTTGGGGGTTGTCGTGTGATGTGTCAACCTGTTGAGAATCCCTAGGGATCGCCTTGGATAGTGTATTAAATTGTAACCAGTTTGTGACCCGGTTAGTATGAACGAGATTATGTTGACTGTATGTCATGGCTAGGGAGGTGGTATCCTTACGTCACACTTATGTACCCTTGGGTTGTGGAGTGGTTCCACGTGTGGTCTTAGAGGAGTGGCTTGTAATGAGGGCTGGCATAGAAAGTGGTGCCAGGATAACTCATTGCAAGTTAGTTAATTCAGTGATAACTTAATTAACTTATTAGAGTACCATGTAGTATCAAACACTTAATAAGATAATTATGCCTCACTCACAAACGAAGGGATTGTTAAGACTTGGGTTGAGATGAGAAGACCTAGAATGGCAAGATCATTATCTTGTCTCTACGAAAGATAACATATTCTGCATTGGATTACATGAGGGGTTGGAAGTCGTTAGAGGTTACCAGGTTAACCTGAGTTAGGGGTCGGGACCTAGGAAGACTCACCAGGATAACCTATGTGACATTGTGATGACACTTATCCTAAGTCAAGAGTATGTTTGCATCAGTGATGCAGTTTATTATATAATTCTGGAGGCATTGTAACCATTGTGTTAGTGATGTCATTGTATTTATTTCAATACGATTGTGTTAGCCTATGTCTAGAGGTAGATGTCCTTGGTTAGAAATCATTGTTACTATCTCCTAGCATGGGGGGTGGACCTTTGGGTTCCACTTGGTTTGGTGGAACATGCACCTTTATCCATTGGGCTTCCTTCATATTCATGTGGATGAGACTTCCAGTTGGAGAGCTCGTGGTTTTTGTTGGAGTTCTTGTTTGATTTCATTTCAGTTGTTCATGTAATTTATTACCCCTCTATTGTTATCAAGGTGGAGGTTGTAATTGTAAGTATGTTTTGGACTTTCCTCATTTAGGAAATGAGAGCTGTAACCCTATTGTTTAATTATGATTAATGAAATTGAAAATTATCTCTTATGCTTGTTGTAAAATTATCTTCTTGGAACGTATGTGTTATTTTATTAATTAAATAATTGACATGGTTTATATTCATGGTTTTTTTTGAGGTTCTAAGTAACCTTTGTCTCGTAACCCTAGAGGTTGTTGGCTTTAGTTAGTGAACTTACTTATTATTTATACTTTAAAAAAAACAAATTAGTCTATTTCTATAGTTAATTGCAAGTTCCTCTAGGGTTGCGTGGCGGGGCATTACAAGCTATACTTTGCAGATGAGAGTAGGATGGACACAAGGTTCTCTTTTAGTGCTTATGCAGGAGAAGGGAGGGGGAAAAAAAATTGCAAAGTAAAACTCAAATTAAACACATAGTAGATTTGTTTAATGTGTAGCTCAACAATGGCATAGATGATGCCATTGGAAAGTTCTTATTTTCTAATGGCATCCCATTTCATGTTTCCCAGTATCCTTATTATAAGGAGATGATGTTGATTATGGTAAGGGGTGGACCATCATATGTGCCACTAGTTCAAATGAAATAGAGGACCATGATCTTAGATGAGAACTATTCAGAGATAAATTTGATGATGGAGAAGATGGAGTGTTGGGTTAAGCTAGGATATAGCATAGTCATGGATGGGTGGACATACATTAGCCATCATCCACTCATTAACATCATGGTTACATGTACTGAGGGCCCACATTTTCTTCAGGAAGTTGATTGTTAATGGCATCACAAAGATGCTAATTTTTAGTTTGATGTCCTCAAGGATTCTATTAAGGAGGTTAGGCCACAAAGTATTGTCGAATTAGTGACAGATGATACACATGTGTCTAAAGTTGCAAGGAGACTTGTTGAGGCTACTTATAGGCATATTTGGTGGACCCCATGTTGTGTACATGGCATGAACAATGCACTCAAGGGCATGGGGTGGATTGATTGGATAAGAGAAATGTTAAATGATTCAAATCATTATCTTAGAGATAATGATTGAGTTGCAAGAGGAATTCAACTCATGGTTATGATAGAAGATTGGAATAGGTGGGCCGAGTCTAATATAGAGTAGGGGAGAAGGGTAAAGATTATAGAGAAGAGTGATGTGTTCTAGGGTGATGCAAAATATATTGTCAGCATTAAACCATTTTTCAAGGTTATCAAGTATGGGGATGTGGATGCACCTAGCCCTGAAGAGGTGTATGAGTGCATCGGTTTTATGGTTGATCAGATGAGGGTCTTTCTGTAAGAGAGACCGCACATTATCATTCTATTATGATCACATTTAGCCAATCATTCATTTGAGATGGGAGAAGCTCAACACTCTCTTGGAAATGATAACCTATGCACTTAATCCTAAGTGGTACTTAACTAGGCCTCATAGAGTGACATCGATACAAGATGTAGATGTGAAGGAATGGTTCTTTAGGTGCATCAATGAGAGGATGTATGATCTTGTAGATGCTAGAACAATTCACATTGAGTGGACCAAATTTTCCACTCTTAGGAGTTATTTAGATGCGGCCAAGATGGATATGCAAACTATGGCATATGTGGACCCAATTTTGTGGTGGACTTTCCATGGATCGAGATCTTTCACTAAAAATCTAGCCATCCAATTTTTATCTTAGGTTTCTAGTTCTTCAGCTTCTGAGAGGAAAAAATCTACATATAGATTCCACTCCCTTAAGAAGAATAGAATTACCTCTAGGAGAGTAGAGAAGCTTGTGGTTGTACACATTGATTTGTGTTTCATTGACTGCAAAACAATTTTGTACAAATAAAGTCCAGTAGCATGATGGGATGTAGAGCTAGAGGAGCTAGGATAGGTTTATGAGGATGCTTTAGTTTCAGCTTCAAATGTAGATTTGGTTGGTTTTAGTTTGGCAAAGCTTGATTGCGAGGATTCTATTAGTTTGAGTGATGAGGAATTTGGGGATGATTAGAGGCCTCCCATAACTATATTTTGTATTTTGTATTTATTTTGATATCAATATATCATGCTTCTCATTGTAATCATATTTATTATATGATATTATGATGTGACATGTCATATTTTTGATAATCATATAATATAAATCCCAAATTGAATAATTTCATTTGTCAAATTTTAATATTTTATTTACTTTTAGTATTTTAGTAATAGTATTCAAGTATTTAAAATGTTAGTATTTTCAATTTCACTAATTTTCCAATGTTTAATTTGAAATTTTATTCTTAAGAATATTTTTATAACTAGTTATTCAAGTACTGTATGTATATCAACACTGCCCCTGCCACCCCTTGTCCCTCCCCCCCCTGCCTTTCCCCTTCCCTCCCACTACCATCCCCAAACTTAGACCCCTTTGTCCCCCCATCACCAATTGGGGACATGTCCCTACCAGGAAACTCTGTGGATCTGTGACTCTAACCTTTGATCAAAAACTCAATTTTGAGGTGTCTTAAAGAATGTACAAACCCAATCTAGTCTTGAATTTTTTTTGAACAACAAGCCAATGTCTAAATACTAAATTGACCTTAGTACAACATCAATTTTATTAAAACCTACCTACTATTTTTCCAAGAATCTCGTCACATAGAAGTGAATTCAACATATCTAAGTTGCTATCTATAGAGCCAATTATTATCAAAAGAGAAGAGGAACCAAAAATGAAATAACAACAAACTCAAACAAAAGGATTTTTGTAACCTATTAACACCCTATACAGGTCTATGGACATTTTTTTTATCAAAAAAAATGGTATTTTTGTCACCATTTGGCATTCTATCAACAAAATTGGAACTATAAGGAAATTGATGAAAAAAACCTTAAAATAATATTATGGTTTTTTTGCTATTTTCCTATAATAACCTATTCAAATATTTCCAAATATTTTTATATTTTTTATAACAATCTCTTAGATCAAGAGTCTTTCCAAATAAAATTTAAAGGGATTATGGCATGTTCTACACTTAGAAATTGGTTGGTACCCAACTTGCCTTAATAATGAAAGATACAGAGTATGGAATCCCTCCAATAAGGCACCATATATAAGTAGATCATTCCTTTGTTCCAAAATTTTACAACACTATTTGATTTCCTTTATTGGTGCATTTTATTATTATTTGCATTTGTATGCACCTAGGACAATCTTACATAGGTATCCTCTTAGGGGGTAATAATTTGGTTGAGTTGAATTTATTTTAACTTCAATGTTTAAAAGGTTACAAGAAAAAAACCCTCATCTCCATTTTTTATGCATCCCCTGGAGTGATGTTGATCTACATGTGACTTTGAACATCCTATCTTGATCTATTTCAATATTATATTTTAGAACTTATAAGATCTATTGACTATCTACAATTAAGTCTTATACAAATGTTACTTTGTGCATTGCAAATCTTAATATTTTGAAATGAAAGTGGAATACACTATACAATTCCTTAGATGTATTCATATTAATTGATAGTTACTATTTGATGTCATATCAATTCTTTCCCAAGTGCAACCATTTTTTTGCAATTTATGAATGAGTAACAAAACTACTCCATTTTTAAGAAAGTGAGTCATTCAAACTATTGTGTTTAGTTCTAACATTATAGTTTCCATAAACCAAAATACTCTTTGAACTTGTTCAACACATAAATTTTCACTAATTTCTCCTTATCATAGAAACAATTTCATTTTCTCATCTAGCTAATTTGATTCCTTGACCTCCTCTAATTATCCAACCTTAAAATCAATCTCAACTTGAGCACCACTATTTGTACCAAATTATTTGATCTAAAAATAATTTAAAGAGCCATATAACTTATCTCTCATGTATTGATTAAAATTTTCAAATTCCTCAATATCAAAAACTTTATTACTATAATATTTAGGAAGGTGTTTATGTTTGTCAATTTGATGTCAACTTAGGTTGATTAATTTTTCATTGATGTCCACCATAGTTTTCAAATATACTTTTTTATTCATCTATCTTGTTGATGCATCAAAAGGTTCGCTCATGTTCACTCATGTTGCTGGTATAAGGGTGATTTAATATGATTCAAAGTTTATTTTTCATAGATGTAGAAGTATGATAGAGTTTCTTCATGGAAATGTAGTCAGTCAAAGGCACATGTTCATTTTCATGATGCAAGATGCAATGTTTACAGGATGCTATTGGCAAATACATGGTAATAATCATTGTTATTGATCATTTTCATTTAGCCCTTAGAAACTTGACTTGAATTCATGGTGTTGATATTAATGAAAAATTGTTCAAGGTGAATGTGTTTATGATTCCTATTCAAAGAGTTTGTGATGTCCAAAGTTGGAGATGAACAATGAATTTGATGCAAATGTTAAGAAAGGTGAGTTTTTTGGTGTTTATTAGTGTCATATTGTTTGCACATTGAGTGACTTGGTAGTGATATTAGTGTAGCACGAATTTGATTCAAGGTATTGGTGCATTCAGGCATTCCAGGTTTATGTTACATTGCTTTGGTAAAGATTAGTTCATTTCAAGTTTCAAAACCCTAATAAACATTCTACATCAAAGATTATCTTTCTTGAAAAATTTTAGAGGCACACTGGTATACATCAAGAATATATGGTGAAAGTCAGAGATTATGAAATAAGCACTTGAATTCAAGGACGCCAAGGTTTTTTTTTTTATTAGGGTTTCCTTTCTTGCTTGAAATTTTATTAAAAAGTCCTAAATAAGGATTATTTTTGAAATTTAATAGAAAATTCACTTTTGTTTTGTTTAAAAGGTGACTTGTCATAGGAGGTCATGAGTTAATTAAGTAAAGTCATTAAGGGTTTGAAGTCATTGGTTAACTGGCTGTAATCCTTAGCATAATTGAATGAATAGGTTAAAATATTATTGTTTATCATTCTAAAGAAGATCATTGATTGGCATTCAATTTATGGTATGTTGGGAGTAAAAGATCAAGGGCTAACATTTAAACCTAATAAATGATTTTTTCTAGAAGTCTTTCCTTTGACAGGAAGTTTGACAATCACCTGTTATGTAGATGTTTTTGAAGGAAAAGATGTATGGTTTTTCAGAATGACACCAAAAACTGAAGAATAACATTCTAGATTAATTTTTTTTGAATTCCAATGGTCAGGGATTTTTGAATTGGAGTTGTCATTGATTTGGTTGTATGTTTTTTTTTTTGACAAAGGATGTGTCATTGCATGAGTATGAACTATGATAGAGTTTATTGTATTCCATATACAAAGTTATAGTTGATTGAATTGAAAATGAAGAGATAAATTTGGTTAATTTTCAAATATAGAGATACAAGAATTGCAATAATAGGGATAGTGTTTACTAGTTTTAAAAGATAGGTATAACATTAATTATGTCTTGGTAAATCTTCTTTCATGATATATATATATGAATATTTCTAGTGGAGTTATGTTGTGTATTGGAGATTAAGATGATTTTGGTCATTTTTGGTGAGTATCGTTTTGTGTGAAAAAATATAGATAGATATAATTGAATTCCATGCTTGTATTCATTAGTATGCTGCATTTATGATCATAGCATGATGATGGCCAAAGTAGTTAGCAAATTTTCAAAACTATGATTTTTAGAATGTTGATATGATGTTATGGTAAGTGTGAATAAGTGTAGTGAAGTTTTGATAGTGTTGTGATTTTTATGGAAACAAAGTAACCCTCTAAGTTTTGCTATTTTTTCCTAAAGTGAGGCTTATTGTATTGCTAGTGAGGCAGGTTGAGTAGATAGTGAGGCTTGTTGTATTACTAGTGAGGAAGGTTGAGTAGCGAGTGAGGCTTGTTGTATTGCGAGTGAGGTAGGTTTAGTATCCAATGAGGGTTTTTGTATTGCCAGGGAGGCAAGTTGAGTAGCCAGTAAGGAATGTTGTATTGCTACTTAGATAGGTTGGGAAACCAATGAGACTTGTATTGTCAATGAGGAAAGTTGAGTAGCCAATGAGGCTTGTTGCATTGCTAGTGAGGAAAGTTGAGTAGTCAATGAGGCTTGTTGTATTTCTAGTGAGGTGGATTGAGTAGTTAGTGACACTTGTTGTATTACCAGTGAGCCTTGTAGTTTTTAATCAACAAGGTTTTAGCTTGTATGGTTTAATGAAATAAATTTTTAGAGTGGTTTTTCACCCTTTTAGGGTTTTCCACTCATAGAACCTATGTTATTTTTTCTCTTGGTGGTGTGCTATATTTTTCTTGATTGATCATCTTTGATTCAAGTGTTATGTTTTAATTTGAATATCTTTGTGACTCCCTCAACATTCAAAATCTAGAGTGTTTGAAGTATTATCGATGGGTCTCTTTGAATAATCAAGTTTGTTAAGTTTTGAAATTGGTTTTTTTATTTGATCACTAACTCAACCCCTCTCAATGGTCATCTACTCTAAAAAAATGGTTCTAATAATTTTCTTTACCACTTATGGTTCTTTGAATTCTCCACCAAGACCTTTGATGTAGTTGACCACTTCATCTACCCTTTGCATATAGCTTGTAACATTTTCTTCTTTAGATGATCTGCAAGTTCTCAAACATGATGTTCAAATTCTACATCTTAACTTCTTTGACCTTATCATCTCCATTGTAGATGTCTTTTAAATTTTCACAAATTTGTTTAGCAGTTTTTTGACTCATAACTTCACGAATTCAAAATTTGGAAGAATATTTAAGAGATCATAGCTTGATTTACCATAGTTTTCATAGGTTTTGGTCTCATTAGAAAAACTTAGACCATTTGTAGGTTCACTATATTCATTCTTAACAAACTTCTAAACATCGAATCTAAGAAAAACCAGGATAACCTTCCATCCTTGTCATATATAATGTAAAATTTGTTCAATCAAACTTAGGGATATCTTTGATGTGAGCCATCCTAGATCTACCTTAATTGGCTAAGATTTCTTTCAAGGATCCTTGATTTCAGACAAATTATTTAATGTAATAGAAAACTAAGAGGGGGGTGAATCAGTTGTAGCTTAACAATTCAAAACCCTCATAGACATTCATATCTAGATTATTGCAATTAACCCTTAATTAGTTATAATAATTTAGCATGAAATGAAAAGAATAGGAAATGAAAAAAATAAACACCATGTACATGAGAACACCAAATTCATGTAAAAAAATCTATATGGGAAAAATAACACTAAGGATTAGCTCAGAATATAAAATAGTATCAACATCGAATACAAAGGGCTCATTCTAGAGAGATCACTACCAAAGGCTCACTACCATATTAGAAAAGAATATAGATAAGAGTGTTACATAGATAAATCCATCTCAATGCAATAGATCGATCCACCACAATATCATTAATACCTTTGTAGCGTAACTAAAGAATTGTAGACACCTTTTTCTCACTACATCCACTAATCTAACAAATGAAATATCATACCTCACTTCTTAAGTTCACACTCTAATACTCCAAAATTCACATTATTCACATCATAGTCACTTCTCTCCACATCCCTCAACAAATCAAATCATATTTATATCATCTTTAACCTTGAGAACTGTGGTTGCTAAATTCTGCAATATGTTAGTATACTGCTAAATCCCTTCATGGAAATAAAACTAACATGGAAAAATAAAACACTCCTATGAAATATCACCCCATGTTAGATACACTAAACTAATACCTTAAAACAACAAGAAATTCTAAAGGAATCAATTGAAATCATGAGAAACATGGTGCACACCTATTCCATATTGGATTGGTGCTACTCTTTGTGTAGAAGGTAGCCCTTTCCCAATCCTAGATAAACTAAAATGATAAAAATATAATGCTATGATGAACAAAATTAGTTCTCAAATGAAGGGAGTAACTTTGCATGAGATTGTGTTGTTGATTTTAAGGAGAGAAGCTTTGAATTTATAGGTGAGATTGAAGAGAGGAGAGGAAAATTTGAAGAATGTGGGACTAATCCCCAACAAATAGGAAAGAGTCGCTTGTCACTATGTGAATGTGCCATGATTGTGCAATTTTTGGCCAATGTGCCCATTTGAAATTTGAAAATGACATTAAATGCATATGGTTGAGGGATTTGGGGGGAAATCTATTTGGACAAAAAAGTCAAACAAGGGGAGTTAATGAGGGCATATTCCTTGGGAATATGCTTTGTGAGGAAAATAGAAGTTTTAATAAATCAAACTACATGATTTATTGTGAAAGTGGGAAAAGCTAGAGGATGGGACATGGGTTAGGCTTTATATTAATCAAAGATTTGATTAATTAAGCTAGTGATTAGTTAGTGTGATATTTGATTTACATTTTTGAATTTTCTTTAAATCAAATGAGAGGAAAATGAATATTAGCCATTTAATTAAATACATTTGATTTAACTAAATGAAGAGACTTTAGGGGTTAATTAATTAATTTTATTTAATTAATTAAGAAGAAAATGATCAAATATGATGTTATCAATAATGTTAATTTTGCATGTCTACAAGAACATTATCCAAGGTCATCTATGCACCTCAACCATACAAATTCAAATTAGATTGGCACCAATAAACGTTTGTGGCAAATAGAAGTGAATTTAGACCACACCACTCCTTATCTAGGACCCAAATCTATAACACCACACTAGAAAATGCTTTTACAAACAGTAAACATACACAAAAATTAGTGTGAACACCAAGGTTGACCACTACCCATGTAAATACAGTTAAAATTTGAAGTACATGCCTCCTTTGATCCAAAAATTTACATACAATAAATTTCATCTAATCATTATCTGAAATATTCTATTAACAACCTAAAATCCAAAAAACTATTTCACAATAATTTTCACCTGAGGAATGTACACAACTAGTGCACTCAAACAACTCTGCCATATATTGTAACTTAATAAATTGAATTTTGAAGCACCAAATCTCAAACAACTTCAACTAAAGAAAGATATCAAAAATATCAACACACCTTCAAATCTTCAAGACCTAAAAAAAAATGTGGAGAAATGTAGAGAAAAAATAGTTCTCCCAAACACCTTTGCAATACATTGTTCACACACTGGTGAACACAATTTATTTCACATAATGATCAAGAAGACCAAATTTTGAATACAACACCTCTAAACACCTAAGAATCAATATATTCAAAATGAATAGGTAAATCTTCAAGGTCTAGAAGAAATGTGGAGTTAAACCAAAACAATACTCTATAAACCAGAACAACATTGCAACACATTGTTTCCTTTTTTTATCAAATTTTCTCAAAAGCACTTGGAAACCAAGCACCAAGAACACATCCTCATCATATTCATCACTTCCTCAACCATATATAGAATCTTATCAAAGAAACACTATAGAGAAATACTAGTAGCTTACTAGTGACAACATAATGCAGCTAGTCAAAGTACTATCAATACAACTAACATATACTCCTGCAACAATCTTCTTCTCATATAGTTGAAACCAATGACAACAAAAGCTAGCTGACATAAATTGAAACACCAATTACTCATACATGCGACACAAAAAAGTTCAACATAATTTGGAATATTTCATTAATAACTTAAAATCTAACAAATCCTTCACAACAATATTCACCTAAAAAATATATTCACTCTATGTAAATAGTTAAACTTTTTAATTACTAGTAAAATTTTTAATTACTAGTAGAAAAATCTTCAATATTATACATCCTCTCACAAATTCAGTCGATTTATCCATAAGTTGAAAGTATGACAAGCCCTAGCTACTAGCAGGGTTTTATATATTCAAACATTCTTCAACCAACAAGATCTACAATTCCCCTAGGAGTGGCTAGCAGATTGAAAGATCACACATACACTAAATGTTCAAAGCATGGTTTACCACATGGGAATTGAGATTAGGTGATATTATTGGGTGTAGTAGTAATGATCAGCAGGGAAAAGGATTATAAATAATGCATTTGATTGTGAAGCAATTGGTGATGTTTCTCTCTTTAACTTTGAGTAGTTTAATGTACTATCCTGATTGCAAGTAGTAATTTTAAGATTGTTTTGCAATCATAGAAACATCATAAGCTTATTTTTTATACTACCCTATATAGTTGTAGATTGGAGATGGAGAATACACATTCAAATCAACCAGGGTATTTTTGAAGACCATCAAAGCTTTAATTACTATCTAGAACCTATTTGAAAAGAGGTAAATTCTATCTCTCTATCCTTATACAATAAAAATTGGTTACTTGCATCTGTTGAGTTGTAAATATGTTTATTCTTTATTTCTTGTTTCAAGTTTTGATCCAAAGTCTTTTAGATACATGTATTAGCCTACTCTAGAATTGCATCTCTTATTATTATTATCATGGCCTATTCCTCAATATCCCAAGATTTCTATCTTTGCCACTAAAAATTCTATGTTCCTTTTCATTACCCAAGTGTAATCTAGACACTTCTGCTAAAACATACCAAGTTCCATTTGAGCCATGAAAAATAGTTTCACCAAAGATTGAATCAGGAAGGTGAGAACCTAAATATTTGTGTGTGACCATCAGAGGCCCAAAGCTATTATTTAGATGCTATTTCACTTTTTCTAGGTTTCTTAAATATTGATGAAACCTTTACTTTCTTAGAATGATATGAATTCTTTTCTAATTTTATGACCAACAACTATTTCATCTCCTATCTCTATCGTTAATCTCATGTATACCTATGTAGTTTTCTCTATCATCAATGGCAGTTCAACACAACAACTTCAAAGGAGAGGGTTTTCCATATATTATAACATTTTTTTGCATTTACGATCATCCATTTGACTATCTTTTGTTGATTTTGTTTTCTAACCTTCTCCCCTATTTGTAGAAAAATCTCCTTTCCAATGCATCTCTACCATCAAACTGTCATCACATTATTTAAGAGTAAGTGTCCTTCAACTTTTCTCTGCCACTTCTTCCACAATGTTGCCCTCATAGAATTTAAGGTCATTTTCCTTCCTATTTAAGTATACACGATTCTTTAAACTTTTCCCTATCCATTGCGATTGTCATTTCTTTGCAACTCATATACAATTCTCTCACTCATAAAGATAAACCACTGTCAATATCATACTATCACTTCCGTGCAAGGAAATTTAAAATTTCATTCTTTTGACCTATGACCATTACTTTTTCCATTGTATTTGTCTTAAATAGTTGCATCATTGAATAAAGGCCAACCAATATTAATGTATAGATCTTTGCATCATTGAAATTCAATCTGACTATTTTACTATGTTTTGGAATGATGACAAGATGCATGCTCATCATAATAAGATAACAAGCAAATAATTTCAGATTTGAATTTAATAGATGTTAATTGTTTGTTGTCATTTTAGGATAATTGTATGCCAACAAGGTCTAATATTTTATATGTTGTTGCATATACTAAATAAGTAGGTTATTTCCATCACCTTTGTAAAAATTTTCTCTTCAAACCAAGGTTCTTCAATATAAAATACTTTTGTCTTAGTTTTTTTGTTGTTTATGTAATGTGTATTGCATACTTTTATTGTCTTCAAATGTACAATTGCATCTTAGTTCACTTGATTTTTATGCTTTTACATTTCGACATGTGTTAAATCGAACATCCTAATTTTCCCATTTATACAAATAGTTCAAAAACATGAATGTTATTTATGCTACCATAATATGAAACAAAACACTACCACAAACACTTCAAATCTCAAATTATGCCATAGAATGAATATGCTTTTTCAATTTCAGTCATACGAAAGGTCGTACTAAACAGTTTCCATTTTTTAATTATTACTTTTACGTTTTCTCAATGCCTAAATTTCCTACTCTCACTTTTCTTGTAGGCTAGCCACTTACAATGTATTCCAAAAATGTCATGTCTACCTTAACTACAAATGCCATTGCCAACATCCTTTCAAGCATGCCTGATGTTGACCCCTTTTTTCAAGTTGCATCTATTGACCCCATTCAAAAAACACAAAGTATGCTTACCAAGTATCATATTCAATGCTCAAATGGGAGACACATATATCCTACATTGTTACCCATGTAGTTCAAAAAACTTGCCTTGGAGGAGGCTTTAGTCAAAGGTTCTATTATCAACCTCAAAGAATACATTTGCAAAAAATTTCAAAAAATCATGTACGCCCATAATCACCTTATTTATTTAAGTTCCTCTTGTTTATGCATGTACAATGCATTCACTTTCAATTTGTCCTTTTCATTGTAGGTCTATTGTAATTCATATCTTGGAATTAATTACAAACAATGCCTCAATGATTGGAGCTCCAACTTCTATGCTCTCTAACAACTCTCAGGAGCCATTTTCCAATAGTCAAACTCCCCACACCTCCCACGATGCACCTACATCTTCAGGCAAAAAAGAAAACTCTCTCCCCAATCAAACCAAATCCCATTTCAACCTTAACCCCAAACCATAAACTTTGGTCCATAGAGGGTCATGCCTTGAGTTAAAGTCTAATTCATGCATACAAAAATGAAAGTAATGATGTTAAATTCTTCGAGTTTGATTTTGTAGATAGAGGAGGGTCTGAGATACATGTAACCTATTTTAATGAAATTGTAGATAGGTTCTACCATGTGATTGAAACAAATAATACTTATGTCATCTCTAATGGTCGCATCAGAGTAAGAAACACAAAATATAGTAGCGACACAAACCCATATGAAATATTCCTCCACAAATCCTTAACCATCACTCCATTAACCTGCGTAGACTCCACAATTCCAACACACAACTACCATATCAAAACAATTCAATCATTAATGTCATTACTTATTCATTCCATTGTATATGTCATTTATGTTGTTTTATCTATCTCTCCAGCATCAACCATTCGAAAAAGGGATGGCACTGAAACAATGAAATGTACAACTACAATCATGGACATGTCAGAACATACCATTGATATCACACTTTGGGGTAGCCATTTCCAAATCATTGGGAATCAACTAGCTGACCTTCCCCTACAACCCAACCCAACAATTATTTTGATCAAAAGTGGTCGGATAACCTCATGGTCTGGAAAATATATTGATACCATTTTTCCTACCATTCTAATCAATCCTAAGTTGGTTGAAGCCTAAAAATTGCAAACATGGTATGCCACTACAAGGACTTCCCTTCCTTCTCTTTCCCTCTCAAAGAGCCATATATCTCCCAAGAAATTTGAAAACCTGATTCCAATTTCAAGTATTGAGAATCAAAGCTCTCTTGACAAACATAATGTTTGCATAAAGGCTACTATCACAAAGCTCCACTTAGACAAATTCTACTACTTTTCTTTCTGTCGCATGGTGGAAAGACTTAAAAAGTATAAAAAAAATGTTGTCCAGATTACCCCAAGTGCTTTTAAGTGCCCCAAATGTTCTGTGGAGATTACTACATATGATTTCAGCTGCATGCTCAAGATGAACATAAAAGACACTACAGGTCAATTTATTAATGTCACCTCTTTTGAAGAAACATCCACAACATTTTTTGGAGTTTACACAAAGGATTTTCAACTCCTACTAGCAGAGCCTAATGGTGCTAACCAAATTTTAGACACAATTGTCAACAATGAATTCCTACTAGCATTTCCCATCCAAACAAATGCTTTCAGTGGTCGTGAATCATAAAGCATTGTTATTACAACTATGAATGAGCTTAATTTTTCTATACCACTTTTTAAAAGTACACTTATTGTGTCATGTGAAATTATCCACTTTTTGTAAGAACAATAAACAATTACTCCAAACTTTTAGACTTATTTGCATTGTTGAATATGAACATATATATATATTTCAATTTACACATGTTTCATGGTTAATGTATAGAGAATTTGAAGAATTGCACTCTTTTTTGCTCAAACTACTTGGTTTTGAATTTAACTTAGATTATATGTGACATGTCTTGTAATAATTTGAATATAAGCTATGCTCAAAGTTTTATTTCAAATGCATCATGTTGTTTAATGTATTTTTTAAGTGTTTCAATTAGTTGTTAATGTTTATCATTTCTCCTATTAAGTTCTTTCCATTATCAATATTTTCATTGAACATTCAATTACATTAAATGTCCATATAAGTTGTATATTTACTCTATTTAAAATGTTAAATATTAGAGCTTCGTATTTACTTACACTTACTTGAAACATAAAACATATTTAATTACTATTTTATTACTTGAGTTCTTAGGATTTACACCTCATTTTTCCATTATTCATGGAAGCCATGGTTATTTATTATATATTACATAAAAATTGTATAAAATATTTGTCTTCAGAGAAACTTCTCAATGGAGTTAGGAAAAAGAAGGTTGCAAGAAAAATGAGCTCGACGAAATGAGCTCCAACGATTACGTTACCATGGAAGAAAAGACAAGATCGATAAAAGAAGATGAGAAAATCAACATAACCTCATAGATGGCATCTCCAGAACTACATGCCCATGTTCTAGTAATCCCACCTAGCTTCATCCACTTGCAATTGAAATGCATAATTCAATTCAAGTAAATCCATTTTCTCATTTCCATCCACAACCAAATTTTACTCAAGATTTTTATGCTGCAAGAGATAGCATCAACTCAAAATTAGACAAACTTGCAAATATTCCAACCTATTTAGTCTGCATGCAAATATACCTTGACATTAAAACAAGGGAAATAAATGGAATTCCTACTTCTAATAGATGCACATCTGAAAAACATGGCCATCGTTTTTCCAAATGGAATAAAATAGAACCAGGTGACCAACCCCTATGTTCAAAAAAACTAACTCAAGTTGAAGAAATGCTAATAGCAAGGATTGGTCCAATCCTTCAAGTAACCTAGGCAAAGGGGGGGTAGCTAAACTATAGTGGCCACACTATTTTTTTTCCTCAAGATGTTTTGACTATTGCAACCCACTTGCCAAGGTGTATAGATGAATTAGATATCTTATTAGTTAACAAAATAAACATTAGGAAAAAAGACTATAGCTTTTATGTAAGAAGAGGATGTGTATACAAGGCCTTGCAATACAAAATTATAAATGATCCATACTAAAAAACTATACATTTAGATGAGGCTACATTATCCTTCCTACCAAGTGATTCCACTAACATTATAGACTTGCTAAATGAAACAAACACTATTACCAATTCCAAAACTACAAAAATGATGCATGCATATGATGCAAACAATGAAGACGCAGAGGAAAACATGTAACCCAGTACTTCATTTGTTGCTAGCCTTCCACCGACACACAAAGAGGTTGAAGAATTGCAATCTTTATTGCAACTAGGTGAAGGTCGGCCACCCTTGTCTATAGACTATCCACCCATTTATCCATCTCCCATCAATGAATACCACAAAGAAGGATTATTTGTAATGGCCTTCCCCAACTTGTTTGCTAAAGGCATTGCCTCTTTCAAACAACAATGCATCAAGGAAGTCAAATTACATCAATATGCTCTCCACTTACTCAGGTATTATGATAATAGGTTTGGCCAACAACCTAAATTTAGATACTTCATACTAAATATCCTAATGCACCATCGCATCCAAGAAACAAAATTTGTTTTTATTCAAAAAAATATCCACCCAAGCCTACCAACAACTATTCTCGATCTTCATCAAAGATTGAAGGACTTTCCTGATGACAATCTTGCAGAATAACTCATACAATTTGGAGCATCAATTCGTGGAACATGCCAATTCTAGAACCCTTCTAGAGCAGAGCTTTTTGATATGGTCATACAAATTGGTTGTCCAATACTATTCTTCACACTCAATGCAATGGATACAAAATTTTTGGACTTGCATAGTATAATTCCATCTAATGCACCTACAAATCCACAAGGAGTGTACAAATGGAGGATACCAAATATAGTTAAAAACCCACACCTTACAACATAGTACATGCACCATAGATTTACTGCATTTCATGAAGAGGTCTTTGGAAAGCTACTTGGTACAACAAACTACTAGTAAAGGTAAAATCTGCATAATTTCATCAATTTACATTGCATACCTTTTAAGAAAATATAATAATAGATTCTAATCGGGTAATAATGGCAACATAGGGCCTTTGCACATATCCATGGTTTCCCATGGCTAAAAGATGCACCAGATATAAAAAAAAATACAATGGAATAATCTTGAATCAGTAAAAAATGTAGTTGAATACATCAATAGATATGTCTCTACATGGAATCCCATACCCCTTCCTTTAAGAAACCAAATAATCCATCAAACTCTTTTCAATGGTCCATGTTTAATGAATAGAAGATTGATTATACCTCTAAACCCTTTAATCGACTACACATAATTGGTAAATTGTGTACAATGTCATACAAAGTGTACCTTACAAACATGCCTGAGGAGAAAAGGCACAACCATTCAATGTCACTACAAAGCCCCTTGGAGCATGAAAGATCAATCAAGTCTTTCAATAGATGAGCATGGAAAACCAACATTCACCCTTTCACACAATTTGACGATCACTTAAACCTACACAACCCTTCTATACTCTTTATCTAGAGGGCCAATGTAGATTTCACTCCTATTCTCTATATCATGCTGTTCTCAAATACATTGAAAAATATGCAGAAAAAGACAAAACAAAATTAGAAACATATCATGAAATGCTTTCTTGTATTTCAATTGATATTGAGTCTCACAACCTAGCACCTATAGCTTTTTGTAAAATTCTTGTAGAAACACTAGTGGATCGTGATATTAGAGCACAAGAAAGTTGCTACCTATTGCTAAAACTGCCCCCTTGCATATCAAGAAGGCTATTTGTTTCTTTAAATGTTAGCCAAAATAAATTCCAACACGTCTCAATGTCCTCCGAACCAACTACTACATCCACAAACTAAATTGATACTTACATGGATCGACCAACATATCTAGAGTCCATGTCACTTATTGAAGTAACTAGAAAATGGACTTTCCAACCATCTCGAAAGAATGGCCAATGGAAAAAGTGCTCCATATATTTCATTGTATGCGTATCCCCACACTTCAAAACCATCCCTGCAAAAGATAACAAAAACTATGAAGCATTTTGTTGGAGTGAACTACTAATATACAAGCCATTTCATAATATTGAAAATGATATTGGTTCATCATCAGCTCAAATAATAGAACAATGGGAGAATTTTGCATGTAATTATCATCCTTGGCATGTACTATGCACACAAATAGAAGCTCCTTAAAATATAGATTCAAGCACCTCTTCCGATGAAGAAGATATAATACAAAATAACAACCCATCAGAATGACAAGTATTGTATCGCTTATACCCAAGCCTTCCCCTCCACTTTGACGAACTAGACATGCAAGTGCTCACCATGAAATTAACTTGCACCATGATTTCGGATCTTCCCAATTCAATCCAAAACATCAACTCTTTGCAACTACATTCGTAGAATCCAACTAT